>JAJOZX010009988.1:87500-150000 GCA_023014485.1 Bathynomus jamesi | reverse complement strand
CAATTTCACAATTATATATATATATATATATATATATATATATATATATATATATATATATATAATGTATAAGATGGCTATCCGTTCATGTGATGGGAAGTTTTGTTACAGTTTCGGTTCGTCTTTTTAACCGCCCGTCTTTCTATTCTATGAATACAAAATACGAGAGAGACGCGCGTATCATTTCTAAATCAATGGGCGAAAAAGGTTAATATATATATATATATGCATCAGGTAATTAGGATTTCAACTTACATTCGCTTAAAATATATTTTATACCTATACTTTTATATGAACGTCATATATACAGTTACGTTCGGATATATTATATATATATAGGCACATCTGTTGAACTTTTATATATACTTCAATAATCAAAATGAAAGCTGGACCAAACCCACACACACACACACACACACACACACACACACACACACACAAAGTCATCACCATTCGCAGGCTCTCTTTAAGCCTTTAACTCTTCGAAGTTTGAAGTCATTGGTGAACCACAAAATGAGTTCTGGATATTGACGAAGGTTAGCTCTTTTTTCTGTTCATCTGGTCTCCGCTGGAGATTCCAAACTAATGTTTTGTTGCCATGAATGGGAAAGGTAGTTTTAAGCTAATTAACAAGCAGGTAAGAGGATTATACATTTTTATTTGCTCTTCAGCCATTATATATATATATATATATATATATATATATATATATATATATATATATATGCGCGCCTCGGTGGTGTAGTGGTTAGCGTCGCTGACTACGAGACCCGACGGCAGCCGGCGCGCAGCAAAACCCAGCTGTTCATCCTTTCGCACAATAAAGAAAGTGGTTGGTAGATAAATGGGTACCCTAGGTGACCTAGTGATTAAGACGCTGGGCTGCTGATGGGGCGTGGTTCGGATTCCACGTTAAACTGTAGGTCTAAGGTGGAGTGAAAAGCAGTTGACCTTCGTCAGAATGAACAATTCGGGCGGAAGCTAACCAAAGGTTTTATATATATATATATATATGACCTCAGACTTGCTCTACACAAACTGTCAAGTGACCTCAGAATCTCGGCAATTTGAAACTTTCGCTTTATATATTCCTTTAGTTTAGCTTTTTTTTTTTTTGTAATATTATGGGTAAATATCGTAATGTTTATATAAAGATTTTTAACCCAATCCAATCAGAAATATAATTAAAATTTAACAAAGTTAACTATTTCAACATTTTAACAGTTTTAAACTTAATCTATAATTGAAATTGAACTTGTTTTTACATCTTTTATGCTTTGATCTCTGTCGATCTTCTATTTACACACACACACACACACACACACACACACACACATATATGTGTGTGTATATATATACTTCTCACACGAGGCTTTGTGGTGTCAAATTACCATTTAAACACATATAGGCCTAACCATTGAAATTTCACTCGGTTAAAATGATTTTTTGTATTTAATTTCGTATCGTTAGGAGGTCTCCATAATTCACTTGGGACACAGGGTTTACCCCCAACCCCCACCCCATGGGGCCTGTCTTCGAGGGAAAAGATCTCATAATAAATCTTTGCTTTATATTCTCTCTCTCTCTCTCTCCTTAGTAACTGTTAAAACATCTTTTATATATATATATATATATATATATATATATATATATATATATATATATATAAGGTTTATTGGCAGACTATAGTCCATATGACAAATATTATTAATACAATGACAGTTCACATACTAAGGATAGAAATATATACAATTGATTAGAAATAATACAGTAATGTCGTAGTTAAGTGGAGCTACAGTCAGACGTTTTGTACCAAGAATTCCATAACTTAGGCCTTAGAGGATAAACGGCAGGACTCATGGATAGCTTGGATAATCGGGTTAGTTGATTTTTTAATTCTTTGCATTAGACTGTATTCAGCACGTCTTGTTACCTCCGGGAAGCTCGGGACATTGCGGGTAGCGAACATTTGCGAAGTTGAACATCTCGGGGGTAATTTATGCAAGAGTCTAAAAGACCTGTTGTACAGCAAATTTAGGGTTCTGCCAGAACCCTTTTTATAACTCACCCAGAGTTGCTGTCCGTATATATTACTGCAGAAAGTACGAGAGAGAATGTCTTTAGCTTCACTTGTACAGAACCGAAAGTTCCTTATAGTCATATTCGCTTTAGCACAAAGGCTTCGAGATTGTTTTCTTATATCTGAGTCATCACTCAAGGAGCTGGTGATAGTTTGACCCAAATACTTAAACTCTTGTACTTCCTCAATTACTTCACCTCTCATTTTAAACCTAACATCAGCTGGCTGATTACAGCTTTTAGGATGAAATTGCATAACCTTAGTTTTTGTAACATTAAAAAGAATATCATGTTTCTGCGAATACACTTCGCAGACTTTTAGTAGCCGATCCAGACCTTTAACAGAGGGACTTATTAAGACCATATCAACGGCATAAACTAAGTCATTTATCCTTGTGTTATCTATACAACATCCCAATGTTGCCTCATTAAGTGAAGCAATTAATCCGTCAATATGCACATCAAACAGCATAGGGGAGACATTCTACCAATTAGTAATTTTTTATACTTTTTAAAAATTTCATGTTTCTAAGCGAACTTTTTACCGAAACTGTACGCGCGTTGTCATTTGTTGAATTGCAGGCACTCTTGGTATAATAAAATCCGCGTGCATGATTCGTCAGGAGCACAGTACGCGCCAAGTTTGTGTTTTCTTCCTGAGGCAATAAAAATGTACAATTAGGGAAATAAATTCGCAGAATTTTTTTTTTTTTAAACTGTTTCAAAACACCTGAATACGCATGCTGGAAATATATCAGGGGTCATATAATCAACTCTTATAATTTTACAGAAAAAATACAAAATGTGGATTTAAGAGGAAAAGTTATGGTTAGCTTCGACGTGGTTTCTTTGTTTACAAAAGTCTCTGTCGAGTTGTCAACTATACCTTGGATTGTGTTGAGGAATACTTGACCGCACATTTTGAATCTCTGCCTATCAGTTTAAACCTTTTTATGCGTTTAATTTGATTATGTATTTCTCATAATTATTTTAGTTTTTAACAATTCATACTATCAGCAGACTTAAGGTCTTCCAATGGGTTCACCTTTGTCCCTCGTGCTCTCCAATTTATATATGGAGTTTCTTGAGAGGGGACTGACTGACCTTTTGATCCCTGGAGTTAATTTATTCAGATATGTTGATGATACTTTTGCAGTTGTTTGTGAGCACGTTAATATTGAAAATTTACTTAACAGTCATAAGTTTCGAGCCTTTTACCCAATTTACTTATTAAAAAGAAAACGATGAGTAGTTACCCTTTATAGATGTTTGTTATACGAAATTCAAATAATAAAACCATCTTTAAAGTTTATAGAAAACCTCCTCATTCAGGAAACCCATTTATAGCTGCACATTTTCTCAAGATATTCCCAAAGTACAAAACGTGGAGTGATTTTCAATCTGTTTTTGAGAGCATACAGAATCTCTAACCCGATATTTTTGGAGGAGGGGATTTTGCACATTAAGGAGGCTTTTGCAAATTTGGGTCATACTGACGATTTTATTGATAAAGCTCACTATGATGAGTGGAAGAACTTCTCTAACTAGTCTGAAAAATGCGTTCTGCAAAAAGTCAAATCTTTTTTGTATGTATAATAATAAATTTTAGTCTCAGTGTACATGTTAAAAATTGCCGCTAAATTTTCTTGTTTTTTAACTTTGAATTTTTAACACCAAATTTTTTTTGTGTTGTTCTTGTCCTGTTCTTTTGCTAAAAAAAAAAAAAATTTGCCTTTTTGTAGGACGCATATTTTGTCTTTTTAAACACAAATTTTGCACAAAATTAGGTCTCGTCCTACCTTTTGAACGGAAGTTTTTAAGCCAGTGAGAACTTAACATTTACTTTAAGCTCTCAAACCACTTACATTTTCAGTGCAGCTTCACAAATTTGGTCTCGCTGGCTTTGGATATTAAGCTCAAAGTTATTTATAATTTTTTACCAAAACCAAACAAATTGGAAAACAGCCGAAATTTTGTTTTTGCGTGCTGCCGACAAGAGGCGTGACTGTGGCGGAGCTTAGAACTCTCGACGAATAAGCTCGGCATAAACTTTGGTCTAAACGTTTTTGTAGTGAACGAATTTGTTCGATGTTTTCATCAAATTATTCGCGACGACGTCACCTATCTTTAGGTGTAAAGTGCGTGTGGTGTAGTTTCTTCTGAAAAAAGTTATAGCCTTCAGAAGAACCTTCCGCGAAGTGCTAGTAGGGGTCAAAAAAGATTTGCCCACGCACGGTGTGTGAACAATTGTAAGAAATAAAATACTTTCAAAAGAGAAAAATATTCTCGAGTTTCCTGTTCCAATCAAGACAGAAATTAATGATCTTCTACTTAAGGGAATAAGTGTAGTTATTGAAAATAACAACACAATTAAAAATATAATTCAACCCCAAATTATTAAAAGCCTAAGATGCCATAGTTTATGCAATTCCATGTAACGACTGTTCTTAAAATCATATCAGAGAAAGTATCGACATTCACAGGCGGATTTACCAACACAAGTACTTTGTGCCTATAACTCAAGCTGACAATCCAATATTTAATCATGTTCAGTCTGAACAACGCAATATTAACTTGAATGATTATGAAGTCTTTGCTTATGTTAATGATAATGATAATAGAAAAATAGATGAATCCTTCTTTATTAAAAACACTAATAATTTTAACAGTAAAAAAAAAGTGTCGTTTGACTTGGACGATTTTACGCTTAAAATTTTAGTGTGTCCCTTGGTTGAAGGGTTACAATCAGCCACCTTAGTTTTTAAAGTGTGTCCCTTGGTTGAAGGGTTACAACCAGCCACTTTAGTTTGTTGGTTATCTTCTTTAAAAAAAAAAAAAATTATCGTTTTTATAATTACTTTATTCAGTTTTAGTTCGACCAGCGACCACTTTGGTTGTTCTGTTTTCTTACGATTTGAAAAAGGGCCCATTTTATAGGTTAAAATGTTATTCAGATCTCATTTTATATTTTCTTGTAGGTTTTTAATTTTTCTAATTTTTTTTTGCAGTTATTGCAGTCTTATGTAATTTGACTACACACACACACACACACACACACATATATATAACCTTTGGTTACCTTCCGCCCGAATTGTTCATTCTGACGAAGGTCAAGCTTTTCACTCCACCTTAGACCTACAGTTTAACGTGGAATCCGAACCACACCCCATCAGCAGCCCAGCGTCTTAACCACTAGGCCACCTAGGGTACCCATTTATCTACCAACCACTTTCTTTATTGTGTGGAAGGATGAACAGCTGGGTTTTGCTGCGCGCCGGCTGTCGTCGGGTCTCGAACCCGGGGCCGCTGGATTCGTAGTCAGCGACGTTAACCACTACACCACCGAGGTTTTATATATATATATATATATATATGAGTGAACAGATCTTAAGCAGAGAATTATAGACCAGTGTCAGTGACATCTCATCTCACCAAACTCTCTGAATGGATAGTTAAAAAAATATACGACCTTTTTGGAGTCACATAAAATGTTCAATGACCACCAACATGAATTCCGATCAGGAACATCATGGCTATCATAACTAATAGAACATTATGTGTCATAACAACATCACTGATGCACTTGAAAACAATGAAAGTCACACAGATTTGCTAAAGCACTCGACAAGTGTAATCATGGTATAAGAGCACATAAAATGAAACGTATTGGAATAACGGACGAAGTGGAAAATTAGATTTATAACTTCCTTTGAAAACGTCTCAGCAAGTTGTTAAAATCCAAGGAATAAAGTCATCAGAATCGGAAGTACGTAACGCAGTACCACAAGGAACAGTATTAGTTCCCCTCCTAGTTATTATCATGCTAACAGATACAAACAAAGTAACCAGTAACAGGGTACAGTAACATTCTTGCTGATGGTACAAAAATGCAGAAAAATACGAAACTCCGATGGTATAAAATCTTTACAAAAGCTCACAAATGATCCGTTGGTCAGAAAACAACAATATGAAATTTAACACCAAAATTTTTCAGGTCTGAAGAGATGGGAAAAAAAATGAGGAACTAAAATTTAGAAACAACCATGCCCCAAATGAGAGGCATTTCAGAAAAACTAAAAAAAACAAAAGATTCGGAGGTCATAATGACCGACAACTCGAAATTCGGAACACAAAACAAGATAGCAATAAACAAGCTTCAAAAGAAGATTAGACACCTAGCACAGGACAATCCTAGATGGACGGGTGTACCTTGCTATGTGAAATGAGGAGCTCGAGAAAGCAACTATCTCCTTCACTAAGCCATTTCAAGAGGTGGGGTCCATGAGTCTGACCGCGCAATGAGAGATCAACCCACGAAAAACTACTAAAAGGTTACAAAAAAACAACATACATATATATATATATATATATATATATATATATATATACGAACTTCCTACCTGACTCGTAGGGATTACCTAGGAGGTACATCATTAACGAAAAACATGAGACCAAGAAAATAATTGAGGAAAGGATACAAAATCTGTGAACTTAATTATTTTTAATAGTTTATTTATTATTGTTGAAAGCAATTGTTAGAAAAGAAAACATAAATAAATAAAAAAGAATATATATATATATATATATATATATATATATATATATATATATATATATATATATATATTTATTTATTTATTTACTTATTTTTGTTATAAATTCTTCCTCTGAAGATAATAATGCTCATGTATGCCTGAGGGAGGTAGTTAGAAAATGTCCCTGATTTACAATCCCCCATTCACAAATGAGGAACACAGACCAAAGAATTGTAAACTGTGCCCTTATAATTCTCTCTCTCTCTCTCTCTCTCTCTCTCTCTCTCACACACACACACACACATCATATATATATATATATAATATAATACCTTATGAACCTTATGTTGTTTCGTGCGTTGGTCTCTCTTCACACGGAGGTCAAGCTGGTGGCCCCGCCTCTAGGTCTGGCCTGGTGGAGGAGCGAGTTGCTTTCTTGCGCTCTCCACCGTACATAGCCAGGCACGCCCGGCTCACCTGGTACTGTCCTGAGCCAGGCATCCAGTCTTTTCTTGAAGACTTCAACTTTGACCGTTTTTCGATCATTTTCCATATGGAGATTATGATGTACCTCTCTCTTCTTCTTTCCAGTGAGTACAGATTTAGTTTACGTAGTCTTTCCCAGTAGTTGAGTTCTTTGCAGCCATCAATCTTGGCTGTGAAATGCCTTTGCCTTTCTTCTAGTTTATTAGTTTTTCTTTTTATATGGGGACGTCAAAACTGAGCAGTATTCAAGTTTTGGTATAATCAATGTTTTTAGCAGGGGAATCATTACTGTCCTGTCCCTTCTCTTGAACGTTCTTAGTACCTGTCCAGCGACTCTTTTTGCTTTATTTATCGCTATCTGATTTTGTGTTTCGAATTTCGCATCATCTGTCATTATTATCCCGAGATCGATCGCTTTCGTGCATCCCTGAATTTCCTGTCTATCTGGAGCATAATATGCAGTCTGTTTAAGTTCTTCTTTTCTACCATATCTCAGGAGCTGAAATTTCTCGGCGTTGAATGACATGTTGTTCTCTGACCATTTGTATATTTTGTTCGTGTCCCTCTGCAAGGCCTCCACGTCATGTACATCGCTGATTTTTCTGCTGATCTTTGTATCGTCTGCAAAGGGTGTTACTATACTGTTGCTGTTTACTCCGCTGGCTATGTCTGTTAGCATGATAATGAACAGGAGTGGGGCCAGTACTGTCCCTTGTGGTACTGAGCTGCGTACTTCCGATTCTGATGATGATATACCTTGAATTTTGACGACCTGCAGACGATCTCTAAGGAAGTTGTAGATCCATTTTCCCACTTTGCCTGTTATTCCCATATATTTAATTTTATGTGCTATTATACCATGGTCACATTTATCGAAAGCTTTAGCAAAATCTGTGTATATAACATCGTAGTTGTCATTGCCTTCCAATGCATCTAGGGTATTGTTGTAGTGTTCTATTAGTTGTGATAGGCATGATCTACCTGATCGGAATCCATGCTGATTTTCGTTGAGTCTTTCCCGTGTCTCCAGGAAATCATAAATTTTCTCTCTAACTATTCTTTCAAATACTTTGGTGAGGTGGGACGTCAATGACACTTGTCTATAGTTCTTTGTTTGAGATCTGTCCCCTCCTTTATATATAGGGACAATGTTTGCTCTTTTCAAGATGCTCGGTATTTCCCCAGTGTCTAGGCATCTTCTCCATATCCAGTATAAAGGTGTAGCTATTTCATTTTTACAGTTTTTAATCAATAATGCGTTACAATTGTCCGGACCTGCAGCCGAATGTGGTTTCATTTATCCTATAGCTCTCGCTATATCTTCTGGTGTAAAATCAAAGTCTGTTATATACTCTCCTTGCAATTCCTCTTCAAAGAATGCATTTATGTCAGGTATCGCTTTGTCACTTTTTGGGGTATTGAAAACTGATTCATATTGAGCTCTCAATGTATCAGATATTTCTTTTGGATTGTCGGTTAGTTCATTATTTCCCGTCCTTAAGGGCCCAATAGCGGCGCGCGTTTTTGTTTCCCTTTTTGCATAGCTATAGAAGTATTTTGGATTTTCCTTTATTGCTTCTACCGCCTTTTCCTCTTCTCTCTCTGTATGGTCCTTAATCAGGGCTTGTATTTCCCTATCGATACCCTTCAGTTTTTCTTTTATTGCTTTCCTGTCATTATCTCCGCAGTTACCTAACTTCGCCTCCCCTCTCTTTCTTTTGCGGAATAGTCTTCTCTTTTGCCTCTCTAGCCAGCTCCTCTTTCCTTTTGGCTGTTATTTCGGAGCATATTTTTCTAAAATTCTCAGCGTTTTTTCTTCCAAGGTTGTTAGCATTTCTTCAGTTGTTTTATTCTCGAAAATTGTTCTCCATTCTATTTGGGCCATGTGCGATCTGATTGCTTCCCAATTTATAGTCTTCGAGTTTAAGTTAAAGGTCCCGAATTTACTTCTTTCCACAATATGTGTATTGTCTTTTAATGCTGTCGTCATATTTGTTGATATCTCGATTAAGTTGTGGTCTGAGATAATGGTTGGGGTTATTTTTATATCAGCAATCAAGTTCGTGTTATTCGTGAATACCAGATCCAGGCAGTTATTTTTTCTGGTATTTTCTGTTATCTCCTGTGTCAGCATAAACTCATTTGTGAGAGCCATCAACATTTTTGCTTGCTGCTGGTCTTCTCTTGTACCCCCTTGTCCTGGTGAATATATATATTCCTATCCACCTTTTTGTATTTTATAAATGGGAAGTTAAAGTCTCCGCAGATCATTATATTGGGGGATGGAGGGTTTATGGCCTTTATTAGCTTTCTCTTGTCATCAATGGCCTCCGAGAATTTTTCGGTTGGGGTGCTTGGAGGTCTATAGATGACTATTACTATCAAGTTTAGTTTTTCTATTTTCACTGCTAGGAGTTCCACATAGCTGTTTGATTTACTTATTATCGTCTCTGTCATATGACCTTCCTGTACTATATAGCATAGCCACCTTTCCGTCTCGTCGTTCTATCCGCTCTTAGTAAGTTGAAGCCCTCTATATTTATCTCTTTCTTATCAATACAATGTTCGCAGTTTTCACAATTTCCTTGGCAATCTTTAAGATGAGTTTCTGTGAGGCATGCGATGTCCGCCCTTGTTTCGTCCATAAATCCTTTCAGGTACGAAACCTTATTGAGTGATTGGTTTGGTTTTATTCCTTGAATATTGGCTAGGACAATTTTCATGTTCTGTTTTTCGTTGCCCCTTGTGCATTTCAAGTTCGTTTTCCTTCGATATCGCTTGATTCGTTGCCCTATGATCCTCCGAAAGAGATCCGTTTCCGATATGTGTGTGTGTGTGTGTGTGTGTGTGTGTGTGTGTGTGAGTGAGGTAATATTACTAGCTTTATTGTGTTTTTATTTCACATTATGTCGCATATATGCGCCTCGTTGGTGTAGTGGTTAGCGTCGCTGACTACGAATCCATCGGTCCCGGGTTCGAGACCCGACGGCAGCCGGCGCGCAGCAAATCCCAGCTTTTCATCCTTCCACACAATAAAGAAAGTGGTTGGTAGATAAATGGGTACCCTAGATGGCCTAGTGGTTAAGACGCTGGGCTGCTGATGGGGCGTGGTTCGGATTCCACGTTAAACTGTACGTCTAAGGTGGAGTGAAAAGCTTGACCTTCGTCAGAATGAACAATTCAGGCGGAAGCAAACCAAACCAAATGCATATAAACCTATAAATTTTAAGTTATATTTCATGGCGACCATATTTTGCGTTCTATTTTGTTTTATGTCAAGTGTGAACCCACTATTGGTCCCATACAAATTAGTAATAGTTTTTAATTATATTTTGCAAATATTGCAATCTCTGTTATATCGTCGTTGTTTTCATTGATGATGGGATGGTGGACATCCCGAAACGTCTGAATAATAAAGGTGTGAGTTCAGGCGTTGGCCTTCCTGCTCCTGCTGAAGTGTGCTGAAGTGAGGGTTCTTTAGATATATATATATATATATATATATATATATCGGCTATTGATTGGTGGCGTGGAAAACGCAGTTTAATAATGAACAGGAACACCAGAGAAAATACAAACATCCTTCAAGGTTTAATAGTACCAACGTTTCGGAATGCACTAATTCCATCTTCAGGGCTAAAACAATAAAATTCCAATCACATACAAAATTACAAAATACAAATTGCTTAATAACAATTTAAAATAAACTTAAAAAAAAAAAAAATTATAAAAAGTAGCTAAGAAAATGTAAAATTAAAACTAAAAGGTAAATAAATGTGAAGTTAAAAAGTTAAAATTATAAAAGTAAAAGCATTAAAGCAATTTAATGCTTTTACTTTTTATAATTTTAACTTTTAAACTTCACATTTATTTACCTTTTAGTTTTAATGTTTTACATTTTCTTAGCTACTTTTTATAATTTTTTTTTTTTTTTTAAGTTTATTTTAAATTGTTATTAAGCAATTTGTATTTTGTAATTTTGTATGTGATTTGGAATTTTATTGTTTTAGCCCTGAAGATGGAATTAGTGCATTCCGAAACGTTGGTACTATTAAACCTTGAAGGATGTTGTATTTTCTCTGGTGTTCCTGTTCATTATTATATATATATATTATATACTTTTATACTTGTTTAAATTTCTACATGATACGTAGCGTATCACCCTTAGGGACACCACGACTGTACCAAGCTAATGAGAAATGTATACGACTGTAAAGTAACGAGCGATACAATTTCGCAGCGAGTTACTATTCTCTACTCGTCTTTTTCAGATTTCCCTAAAACTATTCGACAATTTCAGCTGTCGAGCGTCGTTCCAAATAAGACGGTTATGAAGGAAAAGGTTTATTTTAATTTATTTAAACCAAAACTGTATTAACTGACCCTAATTTCATCCTAACCAAACCTAACCTAAAGGCATTTTACCCGGAGCAACATTCGATTGCCGAGTGTGTTGATTTCAAGAGCTTTCTATTGGGGCGGAATTCCACAGTCCACACACAGAACGTATACTATATATATATATATATATATATATATATATATATATATATATATATATATATATATATATGTGTGTGTGTGTGTGTGTGTGTGTGTGTGTGTGTGTTATGTTATAATGTTATAATGTTTCAGACCAACAAAGACCCTAGGATCCACTCATGGCTGGTCTAATTGTGTATTGTGCATGTCCTCCGTGGTGGCGGAGGGGACCTACAATTTTACGTGGGTTCCGAACCACAAAGAACATAAGAACATAAGAAATTTTTATAGTGGGCACACTAGGGGCCACTTCGGCCCATCGAGGCGGCTCCACTGTAAAAACTGCCTGTACATTGGCAACAACCAATTTTTAGAAAACTAAATAATTATCAATTTAAAACTAAAGATAGAATCTTTGGATCCAGAGGATCAAGTCATAAGAGACTACTATCCACAAATATGTTACACTCTATATCTATTTATAACCGACATGCAAATACTATATATCAGATCCAAAGAATCCAGTCAATTTCATTACGGTATCCATCAATACCAGTACCTTGCCAACCAAAACTAAGTCACGGTCCATATCAATTGCGGACCACGTCAAAATTTACAACCATATACATTACACTATATATAATTAGGAGGAAAAGTGTAGGTGTGGCTGTAAAGACTGTACAGTAATGTAGAAATGTATGTGCACCCATTCGTGGCCGGACAGTTTGCCTACGGACAGTTTGCCTACGGACAGTTTGCCTACTGGACATTATGCCTATGGACACCATGCCTATGGACACCAGGCCTACCGGACATTATGTCTAACGGACATGATGCCTAACGGACATGATGCCTAAAGGACATTTCGCATCTACACTCTTTCATGACGAGAATATTTTCTTAATTTTTTTTATTATATAGTGAACAACTGTGGTATATTTATCCTTACCTTATTTAACTTATTTAACTTATTTAACTTCAGATTCATGCAAAAGAATTAATTCAGGTTAGGTAGGTTAGGTAAGGTTAGGTTAGGTAAGGTTAGGTAAGGTAGGTTAGGTTAGGTAGGTTAGGTTGCTTTTGTTCGTCCTCAAGATGTTAGCAACACGTTTGAACGATTTACGGCTGTTTTTGACGAGGAAACGGACGAGATCTTGGAAGACTTTCTAACCTATTTCGAGGCTACGTGGATTGGAATTCTGCAGCGAGGACGAAGAAGACGGCCTGCTTTTCCGCAACAACTCGATAGAGGGCTGGCACAGAGCCTTCGACCTACGAGTCACCATTACACACCCAACTCTGTGTCGACTTGTAGACCGATTGCGTAATTAAAATAAAATTAAATATATGAAAATGAAATAAAATGAAATAGAATGAAATAGAATGGAATAAAATCGATGCCTCAATAAGCTGCGTCTGTTAGGCGTGTCGTCCTTTAGGCATCATGTCCGTTAGACATAATGTCCGGTAGGCATGGTGTCCATAGGCATAATGTCCAGTAGGCAAACTGTCCGTAGGCAAACTGTCCGTAGGCAAATTGTCCGTAGGCAAACTGTCCTAGTACCGCACCCATTTTGGGTCTCCCATTTAAAGGTGTTTGTGGGGCAAGTAAAGATCATGAGTTTTTCAATACCTCACAGTACTATGGGGGGCACCGCTCGGCAGAGGAATCTCTTTAAATGGGGTGTGTAAGGACAGAGAGTATCCCCTAACCCAAGATGCTGCCTCCCAATATCCCACAACACTTGTAAAACTATGTTTTCTTAAATTTGTTCTACATCTTGACTTAAATAATTTCATACTGTGACCTCTAGTCTGGTTATTGTGATCTTTAATGAAAAGAGAATGAAAATCTATCTTATCCAACCCTTAATTTTACTACCTTAAACTATATACAGTATACCCAATCTATCAACATATGCGTCTAATCGATTTTTAAACATGTTTATAGACGTGCTACTAATTACTTCTGCCGGCAAACTATTCCAGCTATTTACTATTCAATGCGTAAAAAGGTTTTTGGCAACTGCTGTCTCGAACCTTCTACTTGTCAACTTACACCCGTTATTTCTAGTCCTATCATATTGAGATATTTCGAAAAAGCTATCTCTATCTACGTTATCGAACCCATTCATAATTTTGAAAACCTGGATTAGATCACCCATTAGCCTCCTAGTCTCGAGTGTTGTCAATTTTAACTCTTTAAGCCTATCCTAGTACGACTTTGACCTAAGCGACCGAATCATTTTAGTTGCTCGTCTTTGAACTCTTTCGATTTTTTCTATATCTTTGCGTATATGCGGATTCCAAAATTGGATCGCGTACCCCAAATGGGGTCTAACTAATGATTTATAAAGAGGAACTATAATATCGCGCGATTTGTACTCAAAATTCCTAGCTATAAAACCTAACACTTTGTTCGCTTTATTGACCGCTGCTGTACTTTGTTTCACTACTTTTAAATCACCAGTGACTATAACTCCTAAATCTTTTTCCTGCTCTACGCTTATCAACTCTTTCCCTGACATACTATACGCAAAATTACCGTTACGCGAACCTATATGCAAAATTTTGCACTTATCCACGTTAAATCTCATTTGCCATGTGACTGACCAATCAACGATTTTATTCAGATCTTCCTGGATTTTACCTCTATCTTCGTCATTAATCGCCCTACCACCCAGCTTCGTGTCATCCGCAAACTTTGAAACTGTACTGACTTGGCCGACATCTAAATCGTTAATATATATAAGAAAAAGCAAGGGGCCCAATACAGAACCCTGAGGAACGCCACTCGCTACATTAGCCCAACACGACTCCGCTCCATCAACGACCACCCTCTCTTTCCTACCTCGCAACCACTTTTCTATCCAATTTATTACTACACCCTTGATTCCATGAGCTTTAGTTTTCTCAATGAGTCTTTTGTGCGGTACGGTGTCAAACGCTTTTTGAAAATCTAAATACACTACATCAACCGCCCGATGACTATCGTAAACGTCAACCACGCTTTGAAAAAATTCTAAAAGATTAGTTAAGCAAGATTTGTTTCGCCTAAAACCGTGCTGCATATTTCTAACTAAGTTATGCAATTCTAAGTGTTCGACTATACGATCCCTAATTATTGATTCCAGTAGCTTACTACAACAGACGTTAAACTGATTGGCCTATAATTTCCCGCCGCACCTTTATCGCCTTTCTTAAAGATAGGTGTTACGTTTGCTAACTTGAAATTATCTGGTACGCACCCCTCAGAAATAGACGCATTAAAAATCTTTGTTAGCAGCACAACAATGCTATCTTTTAATTCTTTTAGTTGTATAGGATATATGGAATCCGGCCCCGGTGATTTACGCGTTTTCATTTTATCAATATAGCGCATTACTTCCCCTTCACTAACCACAATATTATCCAAAATATTACCATTATCAAAAGTTATTATATCTATGACCGTAGGGATATTCGTTACATCTTCTATAGTAAAAACTGACGTGAAGGATTTGTTTAGAAAAGTAGCCATTTCCTTGTTTTCAGAAACTAGATCCCCGTTAACATTTTTCAACGGCCCCAAGACACTTTTTACTGGATTTCTATTGTTGACGTATTGAAAGAATCGTTTGGGGTTTTCTTTACCGTCACGAGCTATGGAGATTTCAAATTCGCGCTTGGACTTTTTTATTACACATTTCGCTTCACGCCTAAGAGATATGTAGTTGTTTCGTAACCACAAATTGTCTTTATCGCACTTATGCAGCCTATAAGCCCTATCTCTACTCTTTATAATGTCTCCTACTCTAGAAGTAAACCACAAGGGCTTGTTGTTTACTTTCGCACGCTTAATTTTGTACGGTACACATTCCTCATTTATAGTCCTAAATTCTGTTTCAAACGATTCCCACATTAGTTTTGCGTTGGAGTCCCCATTACGTTTTCCCAATTGACGTGTGACAATTTATTTCGAAATTTACAAAAGTTTGCGTGCTGGAAGTTGGGAATTTTAGTCGAGTTAGCTGGTTTCGAGTGACTTGCTGGGAGGACAAACTCTACCATATTGTGATCGCTATTGCTTAACGGTTCTATCACTTGAAGAACAGTAATTAGCCTATCATCCGTAGTTATTACTAAATCTAAAATACTGTCCAACCTCGTAGGTTCCCCAACCTTTTGAATAAGAAAGCTATCCTCGAGAAAATTAACTAAACGATTAGCTTCCGCGTCTCCCTGCATTGTATCGTAATTCACGTTGGCGCAATTAAAGTCACCCATAACTAAGGCCTGCTCACTACCTATTATTCTCTTTAGTTCACGATATAACGCTTCGTCCGTATCAGCTGTTTGATTAGGCGGCCTATATATAACTGCAACAAGAAGTTTGAAAGCGTTCAATTTAAGTTCTGCTATAGTCGAATCTATTGGTTCTGGAATTGTGTGCTTTACTTCTATAACGTTCGCAATATTATCTTTGATATACAACATAACACCGCCTCCTCGCCTACCTATTCTGTTTTTAACAAAAAGCCTATAACCTCTAATTTGACACTCCCCTACAAAGTCACGTGTTTCAGTGCTAAGCCACGATTCATTTATCGCAATTAAATCATAGTCTTTACAAGCAATTAAAGAAAGAAATTCGTTTATTTTATTTCGTAAGCTACGAGCATTTAAGGATAGAACCTTCAAATTGTTTGTAATTGCGACACCTTCGCGAATGCAGGGGAAATTTGTGGAATTTACGCTGGGACCGTTCGAGGTACGGCAGCCTGAAAAGAAGAGACAGTATTATGAAATAGTCTTCCTAAACGCGCAGCTCCAACGTCATTAAGATGAAGTCCATCTCCGGGGAACAAGTCCTTCCTGCCATAAAAACTGTTCCAAAAATTCGCAAAATGCACTCCTTCCTGTTGGCAAAGAGACTTTAGGTTATTGTTAATATAGGTCGCTTTGCTGTAGAAATCGTTACGTTGGATAATTCGAGGAAGTATACCTGTTAAAACAATCTATATATATATATATATATATATATATAATATATATATATATATATATATTTTTTCCTTCTTTTTCTTGGCGATCAGTGAAATTAAGCGACATTGGCTTTTGGTAGTAGCTGGAAGGGAGACCTGATGTAGCGACCCGTGGTTCGGATCCCACGTAAACCTGTAAGTTACCTTTGTTATATGAACTTAGATATTGCGAAGAAGGTTAAACAACCTCCATCCTCTCTCTCTCTCTCTCTCTCTCTCTCTCTCCCTCTCTCTGGAGATTTGGGTAAATGCAAGCTAACTGCAAGGGTAAATGCAAGGTCATGCAAGGTCATGCAAGGTCATGCACATTGGCTACACCAATCCCAATTCGGACTACTCCATGTTGGGGAGTAATATCGAGGCTACTGATTTGGAAAAGGACTTGGGTGTGCTAATTAGCAGCGACCTTAAATTTACCAAACAGTGCGTAGATGTGGAAAAGAAATCCCAGAAGCTGTTGGGTTATATCGGGAGACAATTTCGATTTCGGAACAAGGAGATTGTGCTCTCTCTGTACAATTCTCTGGTTCGGCTGCACTTGGAGTATGCTGTGCAGTTCTGGTCGCCCACCCTCAGGAAAGATATTGAGAGGCTGGAGCGAGTCCAGGAGAGGGCCACAAAGTTAATCCCTTCCGTTAAGCATATGGGCTACAATCGACGCTTACACGCCCTGAATTTGTTTTCGCTGGAAACTCGGAGGCTGCGCGGTCAACTCATCGAGGTTTTCAAGCTCTTACACGGGTTCGACGATATCGATTTTAGAAGCATGTTTAGTTTAAATGATAACTCAACTCGCAACAATGGTTGGAAGTTGGATTTCAAATGGTTTAGCACCAGTGTGTATGGGAATTATTTACCTATAAGATCTGTGACACGTGGAACAGGCTACCTTCAGAAGTTGTGAACAGTTCCTCTGTGGATCAGTTCAAGAAAAGGTTAGACCGAATCTTGCACACTATTTGAGGATGTGTTACTGTCTTCTGGGGTGGCTGCTCGAGAAGCTAGCTGTGACAATGTGTAGAAATTTTTCCCTGGCACCCGTTGCCATTGGTACCTCCTCGGTATGGGCCGCAAGGCCTTTTGAGGTCCTCCTTGTCCTTGTAACTCTCTCTCTCTCTCTCTCTCTCTCTCTCTCTCATGGTTTAAGATTAAAACATAACGTAACTCTGCAGGAGTTCGCCTGCACGGTGTCTCTGTGGGCATGCTAATTATAGAGCTTTTTATATATTCATCACTTTCCTGTAAAATTTCCTTGACTACTTTTCCAGGGGTCAAAGTATTTTCTTCAACCTTTTTCCGTACCTGCTTCTGGCAGGGAGGGAGCGGAGGGTGGGGAGAGAGCCTTATACTTTCCTATCCAGTTTTCTACTACTGCTAGGATAGTTGAAAGAAAAATAAACTTGTTTCATAACAGGAACCTCCCAGAGTGGACCGGAAGGTCTTTGAGGCTTCCTCTTGTCCTTGTAACTCCTTGTAACTCCCTTTCCGTCTTGTTTTCTCTATAAATCTTCTTCATATCTTTGTCTACCAATTCCATCGCTATAATTACCCATTAATTCACGCCCACACTGTAATGTTACGACGTACATTACATGTCCATAATCTGTTTATAGGCATACTGCCCACGGGTTTTCCGTAATTAATTGCCCACTGGATAATAGCTAATTATCCCAAAATTCCCTCATATACATGGTGACCGAAGATAAAGTAGCGCTTATTATTTCTTTTAACAAAACTCAATGAGGCCACTTTATCTTGGGTCACCCTGTACAGAGTGCGTGCGACACTTCCTGTTTATTGCTTTATATCATGGACTACATATACTCTGTGTTATCTGTTTTAATTCATTATGTATATAGCGAATTAACATATATATATATATATATGTTAATTCGCTATCATAGGAATTCTCAGTAATCGGTACAGAATTTAAATTCTGTACCGATTCATCGATTTGTAGTACCTGTTATTCCATGCATTAAAACCAAGCTCACCCTCTCGTCTATTGTTAATTTCGTAGTCATCCCCTACCTAAAAGAAAAAAATAATATATTATAATCAACACTGAAAATTCCTATGGTGCGCGACTTTTGCGCCACCCTGTATATATATATATATATATATATATATATTATATATATATATATATATATCTCAGTGGCGTTCCATTCATTGGAGCCCGTAGTGGGCCAGGCCCCCACCCTTAAATTTAGTATTTCTTAATGTACTATCGCTATGCGTACATTGAAATTACGTATATTTATTTTATTGCAATACGGTCCTCACCAATGAGAGAGAGAGAGAGAGAGAGAGAGAGAGAGAATTCATTTCTGTGTAGAAGTTTTAAATATGCTTTAGCGTTATAATGTTCAAATGGATTAGACAGTGGTGTGTAATGAAAAGGACTGTAAGATAAACTTAATGTGGTGTACCGAAAGGTAATGCAAAATAATGTGACATAAGGTAATATAAGTTAATGCGATTAAAGGTAACGCAAACATGCATCGCAGAGAGGACACGGATGACCAACTCATGTCACACGTCTATAAATGAAAAGATATATGGTAATTTAATAATGCAGTGTGTATCACAGTCACTGCAACGACTGTTCAGTTTGGGGTTTTTAGGGGGAGTTGGGTTGGGATTTAAGTAACGACAGTGTTTGTGTGTGTGTGTAAGGAGAAAGCGGGGTAGTCAGTCATGTACTGAGGGGCTTTAAATGCGGCAGATTCCCTCCTTCCCCTCACCCCCGCTGATTTATTTAATTTTTACGCCAAATAGCGTGCTTCACTATCATATTTTTTCAGATT
Organism: Bathynomus jamesi; assembly: GCA_023014485.1. Classification (NCBI taxonomy): domain Eukaryota; kingdom Metazoa; phylum Arthropoda; class Malacostraca; order Isopoda; family Cirolanidae; genus Bathynomus; species Bathynomus jamesi. The sequence continues at coordinate 130,584 of JAJOZX010009988.1, read as the reverse complement.
TTCAATTTTTTTTTCTTGCCATGCATGCACCAGACTGCACTTCCTAATTCTTTTTTAAGCTGAAAATATCCTGAAGCGATTAATTTATTTACTGGGTTCTGCTTCTATTCTTTTGTTCTGTACTCAACTTTATCTTACAGTATTGGAGACGAGTGATTCTGAACCATTACTAAGAAAATACTGTAAATTTTATTTTTTTTAAAGTGTTTCGAGGCTCAGCAACAGTATATATATATATATATGTATATATGTGTATGTGTGTGTGTGTGTATGTGTATATGTGTATATGCTTTCATCAATAATCAAATCTATATCTACGATTCACTATCAATTTTAAAATTGTATACCCAACCTTAGCAAGGGAGGGTGTTCGTACCATCGTATCGTAACTATTTGGAGAAAAGGAAATGTACTCGTTAAAAATACGTGACAATAATTGGTCCAGACACATTAAACCGTACATTAAGACGTTTAATTATATAGTCTGTGTACCACCTTCGTATCATTTGAAATATATAATTCACTCCATATTCGTTAATGGTTTAGTCATACTTTTCAAATGAAACCTCCATTAGTAGTTATACGTTTCAACTGAAACGTATGATCGGACTCATAACATACGTATGTTCACTGGATTACGCTTCTGAAATGCTAATAAAATAGGACATATAGACCGTGTAATCAAAAGTTTAATTGAGTTTAAACTTTAGAGATTAGTTACAAATTTCGCCGTATATACTGTAGATTTTCAATTAAAAACTTCCCCATTTAAAAGTGAGGAGAAGTGACATGTATACAGGTATCTTTGTATGGATTGTATTTTCTCTTCTATTGGTAAAACTAACGAATCTTTAAACCTACGGCTTAGCGAGCGTGATGCGAGATTCAGATTGCATGACGCCTCAACTGATGCCATTTTCAAACATCTATTCGAAGCAAATCATGCATGAAATTGACTTGAGTGCATGAGACTAAGTTTGTTTTGAGAAGTAGCGATAAAAAGACTTTAAGATTCAATGAGGCATGCTATCCTAAATTGCCTCCATGGTTTAATTTATAGGAGGAGGTTAAGTCCTGCAATAGGGATGACACGGGAAATATAACTGAGTTGAAGATATTCCGCTGATTAATGTCTTTTATGTCATTTATTTTAAAATAATAGACTAGGGTATTTTATATAAATAATATATATTATATATATATATATATATATATATATATATATGCAGGAAGGAGGGGCCAAGGACGAAAGCCCGCAAAAATGCCTCACCACAGAAGGAAAAAGAGAGCCGTAATCAAGATCTCCGAGCCTGTTAAAAACTATGCCTTTTTTTTTTTAAATTCTGAGAAGAATGTGTAGTGTGTAAGATACCTGTATGTGCAGAGGAATATAGGAAGAAGCGTGTGTTTGAGAGCATGTTAAACTGCTCATAGGGTAAATGAGACAGAAAAAATTCAGCTGAGGAGGACAGTGACAGGAGAAACGGAAGTTCCAGCACTCCTTGTTTCCTGCATAACGTCCACCCTGGAGCACTTTCCTGGTCAATTGGTGTCTACATTCTCCTTCTCCTCTGCAATCTCTTCCTCTTGTGTATATATATATATATACACACACACACACACACACACACACACACACACACACACACACACACAAATGTGTGTCAAGAAATTATGCAACAATGTTTTTTAAGATAACTTTATAATGAATGAAGCTATTGAATTGTAATTTTTACCAATCATTTGTATGCATTTTATACATAATATGTGACATTTTAAATTCAATTGACCAAACTGTTGTTGAATTACGAGATGAAATTAATAATTCAGGTGTGTCAAGCAATTATGCAACACTTGTATAACATGATAAATTGTCAATTCAAAGGAGAATGAAACAAAAATTCTTCAAGAAACCAAAACCACTATGTATTTTAAACCAACCAATCAGCAATTTAACATTTATATTAAGTGCTCACATACATATACATATATCCTCCTTTCTTCTAAATAACTTTAATGACTTTTCCATCCATAGATTTGGTGAGATTAGTTATTTCTGTTGAATTGAAGCTCTGACATACACCTTTGATTGCTCCCCATAGCTCCTTACTTGTAAACTGCTTTCCTCCAAGATATATCCTATGTTTGACAATAGACCACAAGTTTTCTATTGGGTTTAGGTCAGGAGAAGCTGGAGGCTAATGCATTAATTTATTTCCTCGGAATCCTTTTGAGGCTAAATGTCTAGTTGTAAATCTAGAGGCGTGAGAAGGTGCATTCATGCATGAATATACATTTCTGCTTGAAACTTCGTGGCTGATCCTTATACCAACTAAAGAAATTTCATTTAAAAAATTTGTATAGTTTTCACGTTCTATCAACGTACTTCCAACAATGTCTGCCCAGAACATTACTCCTCCTCCTTCTCCTCCTCCTCCTCCTCCTTGCCGTCTTCGATTGTGGCCAATAAAATATAATACAAAGATATTGCAAAACTAGCAGTGCCTGGTTCTATTAAAATGATGCTTCTAGAGATGAAGTTATAATTAAGATGGAAAAATTATTGTTATTGTGGATAAGTGATCAGCAAGCAAAGTGTCAAAAAATTAGTTCTATGTTCATTAGAGGAGAAGCCAAAAAGATTTTTGATGACCTTAAAGAAAAGGATAGTGAGTGTAAAGTGGAATTTAGTGCGAATAAGGGCTGGTTTGAGAAATTCCAGATAAGAGCTGGTATTCATTCTGCTGTTCAGCATGGTGAAGCAGCAAGTGCTAACAGAGATACTGCTGAAAAATATGCAAGTGACTTTGATTTGCAAATTTCGGAGTAGGGTTATAATCCAAAGCAAATGTTTAATGCAGATGAGACTGGTTTGTTTAGGAAAAAAATGTCCAACCGTACTTTCATAACACAAGAAGAGAAAAAGATGCCTGGACATAAACCAGCCAAAGACAGGTTGATCCTTCTTCTTGGGGCCAATGCTACAGGAGACTTCAAATTGAAACCAGTGCTGGTTTATTATTCAGAGAACCCAGAGCTCTGAAAGTTTTTGTAAAATCCAGACTGCCAGTTGCATGGAAGTCAAATAAAAAAGCTTGGGTTACAAAGGCAATTTTCAATGAGTGGTTTTGTGATCACTTCTGCCCTGCAGCCAAAGCATACCTCAAGCGCAATAATCTTTCATAAAAGGCCCTTCTTATTCTGGACAACGATCCTGACCATCCAACCAACTTGAAGGACTTGTCTTATGGTATGGTAAAAGTTTTTTCTTGCCACCGAACACAACATCTATACTGCAGCCTATGGACCAGAATGTTATTGCCAACTTCAAGCGATACTAGCACAAGATAACATTCAGCCAGTGTCTAGAAGACACAGATGGAGAAGGCAAGCTTACCTTGAAAGAGTTCTGGAAAGGCTACAATGTGAAACATACCATTGATAACATCTCTACAGCATGGAATGAGCATTTATTGTTTCAATGCTGCTTGGGGAAATTTATGGCCTCAATGTGTTGCCGACTTGCCTGGAATTGAAGAAGAGACTCCAACACAAATTCAAGACAAAATTATTGAGTTGGGTCAACAATTGGGCTTCGAGTTGGTAACGGACGATGTCGAAGAGCTCTTGGAATCTCATATGAAGAACTCAACACTGAAGAACTGTTGCAGTTTGAAGAGCACAGGATATCAGAGGAGTCAAATGAAGAGGAAGAAGAGATTGTCAAGACATCGACAGCAGGAAATCTGAAGGATTTCTTCTGGTATTGGGAGAAGATGAAGGATGTTTTAGAAAATGACTCCAATGCAGAAACATCCTCAAAAGTCATTCGAGAAGCCAATCAAGCCTTTTGTTGCTATAAAGAAATCTTAGCAGATAAAAAGAAGGCTACAAGACAACCAACTCTGGATTATTTCTGCAAAAGAAAATCAGATCCACCGAAGTCTCCCCATCCATCAACATCAACAGCAATAGATCTCCCTGATCTGCTGATGGAGGGTGATTCACCTACCAAGCAATAAAACTCCATCACCAAACCCCACCAACCCCCCTCCATGCGCAGCCAGCCACTTCATAATTTGATAAGTACAGTACAGCAGGTGGTCTGGAACGATTGTCATTATTACATGTATTTCAATGACTCGTTAATCGTCGTTTCCTTAATCATCGTCTGTTCCTGGAGCTAATTAACGACGATTATAGAGGGACTACTGTATATATACGAGGGTGGGTTGAAAAGTAATGCCTCCACTCAAATAAGTTTTAAACGAGTTGAAGGATTTTATCGAAACAAAAACAGATATGTACCTTAGAGTTTATTCTTCAAAACGATACATTTACTTTTCTATAAAATTACCCTCCACCTCGATACATTTACGCTAACAATAAATGAGTTTTTGAAATCCATCCCGGTAAAACTCGGAGCTTTGACTACAAAACCAAAATTTCACAGCGGCCTTAACTTCTTCGTCAGACTCGTAGTGATTTCCACGGATATGTTCTTTAAGTCTGGGAAAGAGGTGAAAATCGCATGGTGCTAAATCGGGGCTATATGGTGGATGCGGCAAGACGGTGAATTGCAGATCCTTAATTGCTTCTCGCGTTTGAACACTGGTGTGAAGCCGTGCGTTGTCATGGTGAATAATGACTGCGTTTTTGTGGATGCGGACCCTCCTGATCCGTTTATTCAACGTCTTCAGAGTTTCAATATAACGTGCGGAGTTGATTGCTGTCCCTCTTTCCGTAAAGTCTTCGAGAACAAAACCATTGATATCCCAAAAAACAATCATCACCACTTTTCCAGCCGATTTTTTAACTTCGAATGTTTTTGGTTGCGGTGAATTTTTGTGCCGATATTCCATGGATTGCCGTTTATTTTCAGGGTCATAATGGTGGACCCACGTTTCGTCTCCTATCACAATGCTGTGCAGAAATTCATCTTCATTTTCGAAGCGATGCAAATTTTCTTGGCAAATGTGTAGTCTCTCAGTTTTCATCTCAGCAGTGAGCATGCGAGACACCCATCTGGCGCAGACCTTTCGGTAACCGAGAATATTGATAATAATGTGTCCAACTTGCTCTTTGGAGATATCGAGCATTGCAGCAATTTCATTTTGTTTAATGCAACGATTTCCATGAATCAGTTCGTCAACGTAGTTCCGATGAGACTCGTCGGTTGCCGTTACAGGCCTTCCAATTCGCGGTTTGTCTCGCAAATCCTCTTGCACTGCTTCTCCTTTACACTGCCTCGTCCAACATCGAACGGTACTCACATCAACACACTGTTTGCCGTACACAGCTTGCATTCGCAAATGAATGTCTATGGGAGCAACACTTTCCGCAGTGAAAAATTCAATTACGACACGTTGCTTGAAGCGAACGTCTTTACTTCTTTCCATTGTAATCCATATTGACCCAACTAAATGAGTGTAGGCTATAACACAAAACCGGTTTTATCTGGTTACCTCTATACAATCTGAAATGGGGTGGGGATATCAAGTTACAACGCAAAACCGGTTTTATCTGGCTACCTCTAACAATCCAGAATTATTCAAGTGGAGGCATTACTTTTCAGCCCACCCTCGTATATATCCCGGTCTTGTACACCAATCTAGTTGAGGGTTAAATTAGTAAAAAAAAAATCGAGGCTTCTGACTCCGACTATTTTGGAAACCTGCATGCTCGGGGTCCATCTCCCCCATTACTTTTTTTCATATTCTCTTCGAGTTACCTACTAAACATCTCATTTGCGAAGATGCCACAGATGTTCCAACTCGAAACGTCGTTAATTTCTTACGTTTTTTTAACCTGATTTTTTTAATGTTTTTTAACTTTCTCTTTCGACAGATTTTATTTGTTTTTACAGTTTTTTTTATCTTCAGACACTTTTTAAGAACTAGTATTTTCGTGTTTTGTATATATATATATATATATATATATATATATATATATATATATCGGCTATTGATTGATTGATGGCGTGGAAAACGCAGTTTAATAATAAACAGGAACACCAGAGAAAAAATAAACACCCTTCAAGGTTTAATCAGTACCAACGTTTCGGAATGCACTAATTCCATCTTCAGGGCTAAAGTAATAAAAGACCAATTCACATACAAAGTACAGATTGTAAATGCAAATTAATTAATAACAATTTAAAAGAACAGAGTTAAAACAGAGGTTAATTAAAGAGCTAAAGACTGGTTCTGCGTCAGGGGTAGATGACTTATCGAATGAACACTTAAAATATGCCAATGTCTGCATATATCATTGCTCCTATCAGCCATGCTTGTTCATAGCTATATCCCTGCAGAGTTCATGAGGGTATATATCTTGCCCTTGGTCAAAAATAAGTACGGAGCAGGGGCGTAGGAACATATTTTATATTGGGGGGGCCAAGAAGTGACGGTATGGATAATTGTTGTACATTGAATACACCAATATTTAAACTTATTTGGACTATATTCGACCATATTAAAAATCAAGGAAATTAATTGAAAAAATCTATATTCATACCTATATACACAAAATATCTGCTATACATAAATTGTAGAATACTTATAATCGGAAATTGCACGAACAATCTAGGGAAGATGCATTTATCATGCACTTTTTATCATGTTCACGTATTACACGCTATGCACAACATACTACACGCTAAAATAGCGTTCATTAAACAGCAAACGACCCGAAATAATTCCTTCTTCTTTCGTTCCGACTGGAAATTCCAATGCAATGTTGTTCAGAGATAATTCGTCGGTTTCTTTCTTGTAAATATTGAGCATCATGCAATGATTTAAGCGCTTTTGTGTCATAGTAGTCCTCATATAACTCTTGATGCGTCGTAGTACTGAGAATGTTCTCTCGGCAGTTGCTGTCGTTACTGGAACTGTTAAGAACAATCGTAACAGTTTGTCCACTTCGCTCAACATCTTCTGGCAAACAGGTTGGGAATCCAGAGCATCGCACAGTGTCTGAAGACTAGTTACCTGTAAAAATAAAATTCCCATTAGTGGTTTCATTTTTCTTGTTGCACTTTTGCTTGAATTAAAAAATCAAATTTCAATTCAATTTTTGGGCTATGTTTCCCCATGTGTTGTTTCATTTTCTTTAGAGGTAAATATTTTTCAGTTGCTTTTTCGTTCTCGAACAATAATCTATTTTATGCTCGAATGATACTTTTAATAAAACGCAAACACTAATGACAATTACCTCCTTAATAGTCGACCAATCGAGAATATCATGCAGCATTGGAAGTTGAACGGATAATTTCTCGAAGTCGATATCTTTTTGATACAATTGTACAACAGAGTCACGAACTTTGTGCTCTTTTCCGTTAGCTGCAGACAGCAAGACGTTTTTGATGTTGACCAAGTCATAGAAATTATCCTGCTGAAATCTTGTTTAATTCTCCGCTCATAGTATCGAGCACATCATAGTACTGCACTCGGTAATATTGCTTGATGTCCGTATATTCATGATTCTCGCAGCCCGAATCTAGTTTCTTAGGCATTCGCTTGAAGCGCGGGAGTACGGGAGGATCAATGAGACAACTAGAGTCGTGCATAACAGCCGAGTAGAATCTGTCAAACCATTCCTCGGTATCGGCTGTAATGCTTCTGGCAAGCCACTGCAGCTTGCTGTGTGTCCTGTGAAGACGTAGATTTCGCTTGCAATGTCGCTAATCGTAAGCCAAAGTACGTTTGGAATTTTTCCAGCATTGCCAGCAATCCACCTGCTTGGCGACTGTATTCGTCACAATTTTCGTCTGGATATTTCATTAATGTTTCTTCGAGGCTTTCGTAATTCTGAATGATGGCGCTGATAGCTCCATTTCTTACAGTCCATCTTGTTGGACATAATGGCCTCAGAACTGGATTTTCAGCCGGTTTGAGCCTCTCGAACAGTGCTTCCCTTTTGGGTGACAGCTTAAATGCTTAAATACCTGTATAAGTTCGCCAGCAAAATCCAAGGCATCTCTGACGGACTTACATTTTCGTGTAGCATCCTGGAGACTGAGGTTCAAACAGTGTGCTAAGCAATGTACTGAAATCGCTGATGGTTGCTGCTCTCGAATCAACTTTGCCACACCTGATACGTGGCCTTGAAAGTTACTAGCTCCATCATTGTCTTGCCCACGACAATCTGATAATTTTAATGTTAACCGAGTGAGGGTATCTCTGATGGTAGACGTGATTGTTGACGCACAGATGTTTGGAATTTCCACTAGTGCAACTGGATCTTCATGCACTTGGTAGTGTATATCCACCCATCGTACGCAAATGGCCAGCTGTTCATGATTAGAACAGTCTCTGGTTTCATCTGCCAACAAAGCATACCATCGAGCTCACTGTATATCTTTAATTACGTCTCGCAGAACTGTGTGTGCCATCATCTCAATTAATTCATTGACAACCTCTGGAGATGCGTATTATTCTCGACAGCTTTTGAGTCAAGGTTCATACACTGGATCATAAGTTGCCGCAAGTTGCCTTCTCCTTCATCATGACCACGGAGTGCAAGCCCTTGGCGCAATAAATATCTCATTTGCAATTGCTAACAAATTCTGCCGACGAGCTGCCTGTTGCTTACTGCTTTGTGTCGCTAACTGGTCTTGAATTGAAGGGTTTCGACGATTCGTGTATGATTCCACAGCCTCTCTGTGGCTCATGCAATTCTCGTGCTGCTTAAAATTCTCAATGGTTTTTCTCCAATTACAGTAGCCGGTTTTGCTGAATGCTGTTTCAGACTTAGATGACAATCTAGTCAACTTGTGATCTCCATTATATTTGCAATAAAAACAGAATACTTTTTTTGAAGTTGTGCAGAGATGCAGCCAGCTGAAAGTACTATACCATGAAGGTAAAAATGTACGTCGTCGAGAGGAAAAAAATCTTGCTGTAGCAATGATGAGAGATTCTGAAGTGGATTGTGATGGCTTGCACATTTGCATGCAGCAATCTGCATTGCAAGTGTCTTCTGTCACCTGAAAAGTAAATATAGAAAAGCAAAATGTGATTTCAGCGATGTCATAGTCATAGATTTGCAGTGTCATAGTTACACTCTTTTACTTATTTTCTTCTTTGCTTTTTTGTTGATGTCTTGTTTCAAATTTTGTTTTAGTTATACTTTTACTAAGGTCAGTTTTTGGTTTTTCTATTACTATATTTATAGATTCTCTTCTTTTTACAAATTCGTTTTTTTCGTTTTCTGTTTTTAGTGTTGTGGTCAGTATTTACGTTAAATGAAAAAATCTAATACTTACAATTGAGATGAGCTGTGAATCAGAATCATCTTGAGGAGTTTCTGAATTGTGAGTTTGCAAATGTCTATTCGCTGAAGACAATTCAGAAGTTGACGAATCCGTTGCTACATCAACATTATCTGTTATAAAATTTATTTTTTTAGAATATTACACTTAGGAGATATGCTAATGATTGCCTATATTTTATACTAATATTGAACTTACTGACCCTGCTTCCTCTTTATACCACAGCTGAACAATGTAGTTTGTTGTTTTTCTATTTTCTTTCGCTTTTCATGATACATCTTGAGTCACGCTTGAAATATCTAAAATGGATGAATGATTTTTAATGTACCAACAGCACTAAAATAGCATAGTGTTGCTATTTCTTACGATTTACGACAAGGAGAATTTTTTAAAGACCTATATAAATAGCTCATATTGATAATTTATAATCTAAAACAACACAAACTTACATAATTACCAGATGAACTATTCAGACACATACATATCCGCAAAGACACCAATGTTGATGAGCCGATAGACGCTTCAGATTTTATGTTTAAAGTTGCCAGAATAACTAGTGAAATTAACTAATCATATATATTAAATTTAAAATTTTATTAAATGAAGCATAAAGGATTGAAATTAATTATTTTTCCATTATTTGTAATACTTTTGCAAATTAATATTATTGGATGTCATTCATATTATTGGGGGGGCCAAAACATATCTTGGCTCCCCCAATATTTTTATTGCCGGGGCCATGGCCCATGCGCCCCCCCCCCGGTTCCTACGCCGCTGCGGAGACATTCTGTCCAGCAATAATTACAGGCCTACTGCTGCTGTCGCTTCCTGCTTCTCGAAACTACTAGAAAAACTCTTATTACTCCGATTAAATGATTTCCTATGGACATCTAATCAGTTTGGTTTTTAAAAGGTCTCACTCAACTGACCTGTGTATCTATGTACTTAAAGAAACAATATCTAAATACATTAACAGTAATTCAACTATTTATAGCTGTTTCCTAGATATAAGTAAGGCATATGATAGGGTGAACCACAATATTTTATTTGCAAAACTAGAAGACAGGAAGGTTCCTATGTACAATTAAATTTATTGAAATTTTGGTATTCCCACCAATCTTTCACTGTTAGGTGGGGCAATGTACTATCCGAGTGTTTTGGCTCCTCTTGCGGGATGAGACAAGGCTCCTTGCTCTCCTCTATGCTGTTTAATGTGTATATCGACGGATTAATTGCTTCACTTAATGAGGCAACAGTGGGATGTTGTATAGATAACACAAGGATAAATAACTTAGTTTATGCTGATGATATGGTGTTAATAAGTCCCTCTGTTAAAGGTCTGGATCGGCTACTAAAAGTCTGCGAAGTGTATTCGCAGAAACATGATATTCTTTTTAATGTTACAAAAACTAAGGTTATGCAATTTCATCCTAAAAACTGTAATCAGCCAATTGATATAAGGTTTAAAATGAATGGTGAAGTAATTGAGGAAGTACAAGAGTTTAAGTATTTGGGTCAAACTATTACCAGCTACTTGAGTGATGACTCGGATGTAAGAAAACAATCTCGAAGCCTGTGTGCTAAAGCGAATATGACCATAAGGAACTTCCGATTCTGTACAAGTGAAGCTAAAGGCACTCTCTTTCGTACTTTCTGCAGTAATATATCCGGACAGCAACTCTGGGTTAATTATAAAAAAGGTTCTGGCAGAACCCTAAATTTGCTGTACAACAGGTCTTTTAGACTCTTACATAAATGCTCAGCTTCGCAAATGTTTGCTACCCGCAATGTCCCGAGCTTCCCGGAGGTAATAAGACGTGCTCAATACAGTCTAATGCAAAGAATTAAAAATTCAACCAACCCGATTATCCAAGCTATTCATGAGTCCTGCCATTTATCCTCTACGTCTACAGCCTAAGCTATGGAATTCTTGGTACGAAAACGTCTGTCTGTCGCTCCACTTAACTTCGACATTACAGTATTATTTCTAATCAATTGTGTATATATTTCTATCCTTAGTATATGAACTGTCATTGAATTAATAATATTTGTCATATGGACTATAGTCTGCCAATAAACTTTTTCATTTTTATTTCATTATAAAAAGGTAGCTAAGAAAAATGTAAAAGCATTAAAACTAAAAGGTATATAGATAAAATAAATAATAACTACCTTAACTAAAACATAGCAGATCTACCGATGATTCATCATAATTGAGGTCTGTTTTTAAATTATAAATAAACAAAGATTCCATAATTTTAAACTTAAGGTCAGAGCTTCCGACAGCAAGCACAGCGAACCTAGACTGTGAAATTGGGTGGTTATTGTTGTGTGCATGGTTGCGTATGAGAAAATTAGGTGGTTTACCAAGAGGTAAATTTGTACAGACCGATTTACCGAGATGTTCGTAAATACAAGATTTTAGGTGTCTTTTAGTTTTACCTATATATGACCCCATACAGTGGTCACACTTGTATTGGTAAACTATGGATGACTTAAGAAGTGTAGGAATAACATCTTTGTATTAAATAAGTGTTAAATCGATTTAGATGGGGTGAATATAATATTTATACATAGTTGCGAGTAAAATTCCCTGAGCAATTTTACGAGACCAGACAAAGGTATTGGTGTTGTCCTTTTGGACAGGAATGTTTATGTCGATAAAATGTTAGATATTTTAAATGATGTAACTAGATTTTCTAAAATAACTGGTGACATTTTTGCTTTAGTCTTAAAAGAAGAAGATAAAATTAATAGGTATTTTAAAAAACTTAAATCTAATAATATAATCTCGGACACAGTTTTTTCCAAATTATTTGTTCTAGATCCAGCCCAGGGATTATGTATGGACTTCCTAAAATACACAAACCTAATTTTCCACTTAGGCCAATTTTATCGGCACTAGGAAGTTTTAGTTATAACCTTTCAAAATTCCTGGTCCCCATACTATCACCTATAACTTATAATTTATATACAGCACGGGATTCTTTTTCTTTCGTTAGAGAAATTACCACATTAAGCAATAATTCGTACACAATGGCTAGCTTCGATGTAAAGTATTTATTTACCAATGTACCTGTTGCAGAAACTATTGATATATGTATTGACAATCTTTTTAGTAATACTGATACGGTGCAGGGACTTAGGCTGACCATATTTCCTTGAGACAAAAACGGGACATTGGGATGGCAAAAAAGGGACGGGGTTATGTAATATTCTGTATTCATGAAAAAGTAAGTACATAAACCGGGACAAAATTGACATTTTTATTAAAACGACGGGACGGCCAGGAAATATAAAACAAACGGTACTGTCCCGTTCAAAACGGTACGTATGGTCAGCCTATGCAGGGTTATAATAGAGGTCAATTGAAAGAACTACTAAAATTTTCCGTGGAAGACCTTATATTTGTATTTAACGGTGAATATTTTAAACAGACTGAAGGCGTTCAAATGGGTCATCCCACCTTAGCTAACGCGTTTTTCTTTGCCATCATGAAATCTAATGGCTGAACGAGTGTCCTTCCAATTTCAAACCGGTTTTTTATGGAAGATATATTGATGACACTTTTCTCCTGTTCAAATCACCAAACCATATCCCTTTGTTTCGTAATTATATTAATTCCAAGTACCCTAATATTGAATTTACTTCGGAAACTGAATCTAATAATTCTTTGTCCTTTTTGGACCTTAAGATAACAAAAACTAATTCCTCTTTTAAAACTTCTGTTTACCGAAAGCCGACATTTACTAGTCTTGCTACGAACTTTTTTCCTTATCCTTTTAAGTTTCAAACGAAATTTAATTTCGACTCTGACTAATAGAGCTTTCAATATCTATTCAGATTACTTTAAATTACACGACGAACTAGATTTCATCCGAAAACTCCTTACAAAGAATAATTTCTCTTCTAGATTGGTGGAGACTACAATAGGCAGAACCCTAAATAGACTAATAAACCCCACAACTAGAGATATAATTACAGTTCCCAAAGATATCGTGTATTTCACTTTACTTTATATGGGAACCTCAAGTTTTAACATTAGAAACAAACTTTTAAAATTGCTCAGGGAATTTTACCCGCAACTATGTATAAAAATTAAATTCACCCCGTCTAAATCGATTTAACACTTATTTAAATACAAAGATGTTATTCCTACACTTCTTAAGTCATCCATAGTTTACTAATACAAGTGTGACCACTGTATGGGGTCATATATGGGTAAAACTAAAAGACACCTAAAATCCCATATTTACGAACACCTTGGTAAATCGGTCGGTCCGTACAAATTTACCTCTTGGCAAACCACCTAATTTTCTCATACGCAACCATGCACACAACAATAACCACCCAATTTCACAGTCTAGGTTCGCTGTGCTTGCTGTCGGAAGCTCTGACCTTACGCTTACAATTATGGAATCTTTGTTTATTTATAATTTAAAAACAGACCCCAATTCTGATGAATCATCGGTAGATCTGCTATGTTTTACTTAAGGTATTTATTTATTTATTTTATCTATTTACCTTTTAGTTTTAATGCTTTTACATTTTTCTTAGCTACCTTTTTATAATTTTAACTTTATTTTAAACTGTTATTAATTAACTTGCATTTGCAATTTGTTCTTTGTATGTGAACTGCTTTTATTATTTTAGCCCTGAAGATGGAATTAGTGCATTCCGAAACGTTGGTACTGATTAAACCTTGAAGGATGTTTATTTTTCTCTGGTGTTCCTGTTCATTATATATATATATATATATATATATATATTTTTTTTTAATTGGGGTTCCTTCGCAACATCTAAGGTCATATGACGGAGGGGACCTACAGCTTTACGTGGGATCCGAACCACGGGTCGCTACATAATCTGGGCGCAGAGGACGGTCTCCCATCCAACTACTACCCAGACCCAATGTCGCTTAACTTCGCTGATCTCCGAGAAGCGGTGTTACGACATCGGCCACTACGTAGCCCAGATATATATACACCTTACCTTACCTTATGAATTCTGAGGTCCTTAGGAAGCTGGTTGAAAAGTCTTGGCCCCCTGACAACCAAGTTATTTTCCTTCAGGGTTGAGGAGGTCCCTTGTCGTGCCTTTAATTTGGGAACACTACACATTCTGCCTTTCCTATTTTTCAGTGTTGTTTGAATGATAATTGGGTTTAGTTTTAGGTTTGGTACCAGTTTTTCGATCATTTTCCATATGTAGATTATGATGTACCTCTCTCTTCTTCTTTCCAGTGAGTACAGATTTAGTTTACGTAGTCTTTCCCAGTAGTTGAGTTCTTTGCAGCCATCAATCTTGGCTGTGAAATGCCTTTGCCTTTCTTCTAGTTTATTAGTTTCTTCCTTTTTATATGGGGACGTCAAAACTGAGCAGTATTCAAGTTTTGGTATAATCAGTGTTTTTAGCAGGGGAATCATTACTGTCCTGTCCCTTCTCTTGAACGTTCTTAGAACCTGTCCGGCGACTCTTTTTGCTTTATTTATCGCTATCTGATTTTGTGTTTCGAATTTCGCATCATCTGTCATTATTATCCCGAGATCAATCGCTTTCATGCTTCTCTGAATTTCCTGTCTATCTGGAGCATAATATGCAGTCTGTTTAAGTTCTTCTTTTCTACCATATCTAAAGAGCTGAAATTTCTCGGCGTTGAATGACATGTTGTTGTCTTCTGACCATTTGTATATTTTGTTCGTGTCCCTCTGCAAGGCCTCCACGTCATGTACATCGCTGATTTTTCTGCTGATCTTTGTATATATATATATATATATATATGGACCTTATATATATATATATATATATATATATATAATATATATATATATATATATATATATATGGACCTTTTCCGTTCTATGGGCACCATTGAAATGAGAGAAATTAATATTTTTTAAATTTATATATATCGAAACTTACGGGAAAATTATTGAATGCCCGGTTAGGTCAACTGTTACGTCCTTGACGATTGGTTAGGTTAAGTCATGATATTTTCGTTAAAACTAACGAAAATATAAGGGTGTAACATATATTCTGCTCGATTTTTTAGTTCATTCAGAACAAAAATTAAATAATATAATGACAAATTAATCAATATAATTCCCTTCTTTTTCCATAACCTCCTCCCACCTGTAGAAAAGTTTTTTATACCATGTTCGAAGAAATCCCTTGGTTTCGAGTTAAAAAAAGCGATCACTTCGTTTTCGATAGCTTCCCTGGATTGCAACTTTTGTCCATCTAAGACCTAGGTGGTGTTGCAGACTTCTGAATAGCTGGTAGTCTGAAGGTGCGATGTCCGGAGAATAAGGTGCATGAAGCTTCCCAACCAAATGCCTCCAATTGGGCAGTGGTAATTCGAGCAGTGTGAGGGCGCGCGTTATCCTGGTGGAATAGAACACCTCTGCGATTAATTAATGCAGGACGTTTTTCTTGTAATGCCATCTTCAATCGTTGAAGTTGTTGGCAGTAGACTTCATTTGTGATTGTTTGGTTATCTGGCAGAAGCTCAAAATGAATAATTCCTTGCATATCCCACCAAACGCATAGCAAAATTGGATCACTTTAACATATTGCTTCCCAGGAACCTCACTTTAACATATTGCTTCCCAGGAGGGATCACTTTAACATATTGCTTCCCGAATGCTTTGGGAAGCAATATGTTAGTGATCCGCAAAATTTTCTTTGGATGGGGTCTATTCCTTTGCTGAGGTTCAGGCTTTGTTTCACGGCTAAGCCACTGATGTCGACGATTAATATTGTTATAGAGGACCCATTTTTCATCCCCAGTGACGATCCGATTAAAAAACGGTGCCTGCAGTTGCCGAGAATGCAGTGATGTGCAAATATCGATTCGATATTGAAGATTCGCTTGTGACAAATCATGCGGAACCCATTTTCCAACCTTTCCTACCTTTCCTACTTTTCCTTCTGTATCATTCTGTATCGTGATAAAACCTGTGCGAACCCGTCACCGCGTGTATTTTGCAACATTTCTAAAATTATTTCACATTATCTTGAGGTTATTCTATTATTATAATTATAATTATCTATCGTCCGTTTTCTAATCGAGCAGAATTTATTACAACCTGATATTAACGAAAATATCACAACTTAATCAATCGTCAAGGGCGTACAATTAACCTAACAGAGCATTCAATTAATTGGATCACCTGAAGATCTTCCCCTTCCCAGGTAGAGCTGGGGGGAAGATCTTCAGGTGGATCGTGGTCGGGGGATAATATTCAGGTGATTCATATATGAAAATGCTTATTGGAAGACTATAGTCCATATGACATTTATTATTAATATAATGACAGTTCACACACTAAGGATAAATATATACAGTTGATTAGAAATAATACAGTAATGTTGAAGTTAAGTGGAGCTACAGACAGACGTTTTCATACCAAGAATTCCATAGCTTAGAGGATAAATGGCAGGACTCATGGATAGCTTGGATAATCGGGTTGGTTGATTTTTTAATTCTTTGCATTAGACTGTATTGATCATATCTTGTTACCTCCAGGAAGCTCGGGACATTGCGGGTAGCAAACATTTGCGAAGCTGAGCATCTCGGGGGTAATTTATGTAAGAGTCTAAACGACCTGCTGTACAACAAATTTAGGGTTCTGCCAGAACCCGGTTAGGTTAATTGAATGCCCCGTTAGATCAACTGTTACGCCCTTGATGATTGGTTAGGTTAAGTTGATATTTGGATCTTTTCCTTTTGGGGGCTAGCAGCGAATTTTAATGAAAATCGGTATACTAATGTAGTTTTGGTCACTGTTTTCAAAAATAACTCGTTTTTTGGAGAAATGAAAAACAAACATGTTAGAACACTTTAAATAATTAATGTGTTTTTAGCGAAAATATCATGATTTAACCTAACCAATCGTCAAGGGCGTACAGTTGACCTAACCTGGCATTAATTTTTGATTTTTTTTTCTGCTACTTTTACAGATCTGCCGGGATCCTTCAAAAAACATATTCTTCGTAAAGTTACACTTTTTACCGTTTGACCAACGCTTTTGGCAACGAAAGAACTGGGTATTTTTATCGAAGGAACACACTTTCCCACACTTCATAAACAGTAGCAGTTTGTGACTGGCTAAATTTAACACAATCCTCTGTAACTAGTTTAAGCTAGTTAAAACACACGTTAATTATTTAAAGTGCTCTAACATGTTTGTTTTTCATTTCTCCAAAAAAGGAAAAGTTATTTTTGAAATCAGTGACCAAAACTACATTAGTATACCGATTTTCATTAAAATTCGCTGCTAGCCCCCAAACGGAAAAGACCCTGATATTTTCGTTAGTTGATTGAAAACTTGGGGTGGAGTATCTCCAAGTGGAGCGGACTGGGGTAGAGTATCTCCAGGTGGATCGGGCTGGGGGGAAAATCTTCAGGTGATCCAGTTAATCTAATCGGTCATTCAGTTGACCTAACCCGGCATTCGATTAACCTAACCGGGCATATATATATATATATATATATATATATATATAGCCTAGATCTTTGCGCGAACTAAGAATACGATGGCCTGTAACCTACGTCCAATTTTCAACGCAAATTATCGTCAAATTTTTGAAGAAACGACAAATATTTTTTGTTTTTAGTTATGTTAATAGCTGTTAAATTACATAAATTAAATTTCTCCTATTCAAAATGGACTGATTATTAATAAAGTTAAAATAAGTTTAAAAAATATTAATGTTTCTCATTTCAATGGTGCCCATAGAACGCAGAAGGTCTATATATATATATATATAACTGCAATGACCACGCAGTATATTAATGTATAGAAACGACGTAAGTGTAGAGGAGCGTTCTGCACACGAGGAAGAGAAATAACGAACAAATGAAAAATGAGGTGAACCGCCCGGGAATCGAACCCAGGATCTTCCGATTGCCGGTCAGATGCGCTATCCATTACACTACGGGCCTCGATCAGTCATAAGTCGAAATTCTCCTACATAGGGCAGAAACCAATGCCCTGAGAGGGCACCCTCGCAAATCGTGAATATGTACAATATGTACAGTTAAATGTACATATTCACGATTTGCGAGGGTGCCCTCTCAGGGCATTGGTTTCTGCCCTAGGTAGGAGAATTTCGACTTATGACTGATCGAGGCCCGTGTTGTAATGGATAGCGCATCTGACCGGCAATCGGAAGATCCTGGGTTCGATTCCCGGGCGGTTCACCTCATTTTTCATTTGTTCGTTATTTCTCTTCCTCGTGTGCAGAACGCTCCTCTATACTTACGTCGTTTCTATACATATATATATATATATATATACACACACACACTGATGATGATGATTATAATATTGCTTTTTATAATTGTGCTCTTGGCAGCTGAAGTACATTATACGGTATCTTCAAACTTGAGATGCATTTTGTTCCTGATGAAACATGCACTCGGACCGATAAAACCAAGTGTTTGAAACATATACAGTATATATAGTTGTTTACATTGACAATGATAATACAATAAGTGAACTTCGTACAAAAATGGTACAAGGACAAAATTTAAAATAAATTACGAGATAAGGTGGAGTGACAAGCTTGACCTTGGTCAGAATGAACAATTTGGGCGGAAGCCAAACCAAGGTTAACCAAGAATAGTTACAAAACTAAATAAAACCTTATAAATTCCTAGCACTTAAGTTAAAATAATACATTAGGCAAGGGCCTTGCGGCACTCTTGCCTTGTGTCCTGTCACAAAACCATCGGAAGAGTATCTCCAAGATAAAAATGAGTATTAAACTCATTTAGATTTATGTTGACGAGTTGTATATTTAGATGAGACGTGTAATTTTAAGTCTATAGATACAATATCTTATTCTATACATTGTTCCGAATACTGAATATGAATGATTCATACCCCATTCGTACCTGACGGCATCATTTGTTACCATTAAAGTTATGCCCACAACTACGCCCGCAATGATAATTTTGTAGACCTGATTGGTTATATTAGATCAGGAGTAGTTGTACTACATGCTGATTGGAAACGCTTATTTTTCTCGGAAGCTAGTAAATACTTATGTTCACAATTTACAGAAAATAAAAATAAATAAATGATGAAATATTTCATGGGATACTAAACTAAAAGTTCAGATATTGGTTTTCCAAAAACATTTGTTTCGGAGCGGTTGGTTCAAAAAGGATATAAAAACTTGTTTTTCCGAGCAATGGAATTACAAAGTGGGATAGGTGAATCATACTGAATTTTCTATATTTAATAAGAGTGTCTAGTTGCAAGTTTATATAGTTTAGTACAATGAGGGGACATTATTCAGCCTATATATACGTCTTTGACCTTCAGATATATTATTATTATTATTATTTTTTGTAGATGAGGTTAATATTTTCAACATTAAATTAAAAAGAATATGGTTTTAATAATTTTGTTCTGACATCTTTGAAGACGATAGAGTGAGTGCTCAGCACACCAATCCCAAACTGCAATGACGCATGATAATCACCGAAAAGTACTCATCACACCAATCCCAAACTGCAATGACGCATGATAATCACCGAGAAGTACTCAGCATACCAATCCCAAACTGCAATGACGCATGATAATCATCGAGAAGTACTCAGCATACCAATCCCAAACTGCAATGACGCATGATAATCACCGAGAAGTAGAGTAAATATTTAAGAAAATTGACAAAATTCCATTTTTAAGTTTATAAATAATACAGGGTGAATTTTTATATTCGAGAGCCATGAAAGCTGTTAAGGGTTCTCGAATAAAAAAAAAATCACCCTGTACTTTTGTTAAACATTTTACATCGTAATTTGCGCACCAGTTACACATTTTAAGGGCTAGAATTGGGCTAGTATCATGAAAAAGAAAAACTATGGGATTTGTCATTTACCATTACTTATTCGGACTATAGTGGATTTAATTATCCCAGAAGAGTTCCTTGTTTCATGCACGGTCTGTGTGTATCATAAGAAACCTCAGGGAACCATTCTGAGTTCATTCCCATCTTGAAACGGACATGTTATGTTCCTTGAAAAGTGGACGCTCAATTCTGCCAGTTGAGGTTTAAGTTTTGGTTTTCAGCTAAATATAGTAGTTACCCCTTTTTTCTTTGATGTATTCAATCTGACGTGAAGGCAGCGAGTCTTTTGCTTATATTGAGGTTCTAAATGTAGCTGGGCTAGGCTGCTTTAAACCCTAGATCCATGTCCCAAAGCTGGATCCTGTCTGCTTTGCAGATAGCTGGTGAGGGAAGCTATATTTATGGGACCTCTTTGCGAGTGACCCGTTGCCCACGTCGGACTAGCATCATAAAGAAAAACTATGGTATTTGTCATTTACCATTACTTATTCGGACTATAGTGGATTTAATTATCCCAGAAGAGTTCCTTGTTCCATGCACGGTCTGTGTGTATCATACATACATATATATATATATTATATATATATATATAAATATAATAGATTAATATATCCTGCATATTATTACTAACTCTTCGCGAAAATATTGATTTCCCAAATATATGTGATTATTTCAAAGCAATATTCTGAATCGTATACGTACGTACCTTTCTATCGAGTATAAAGTGAGATTTCTGAGAGTAGCATGTAAATTGGTATCTTGGAATGTAGCCTCTTGGAATGTCCATAAACGGATTCCATGTCCAATTGAGTGTCTCGGAATTGGAATTCAGTTGGAATTTAACTTTGATAATATAATTCAGACTGTATATTTTTATAAAGTATCAGTGAAATAAATTTAGATAAATAACTTAAAAGGAAGGTGGGGGCCAATATCTTAATTTTATATCAAGTTTATCGAAGTTTCTGGTGTTCATTTCCTGCTTTGGTTTGTGTGTGTATATATATATATATATATATATATATATATATATATATATATATATCTATATATATATATATATGTATATATATATATATATTGCAGGGTGTTTCAGAAGTCGCGCACCATAGGTTTTATTCAGATTTACAAGGTTTATAAATGTTTAATTACCATATATGAGGGGTCGCGCGTCTTAAGGTACCTAAGTGCCACCACAGGCGAAAACGTGTTTTGGATGGATATCACTATTTTCACCCTTCCTCTATCGTGTGGTTTGGGTTATAATGACCTTACTGCACTAGAAGTATGGTTGAAAACCTTATGAAGCGAACTACTTTTTTCACCCGCCAGCCAAAAGTTCACCCAAAGTTCGGCATAATAAGAAAATCAAAAAATTAAAAAGATATATATATATATATATAAAATATAAAATATGAAAATCTATTCCAAAAACTCATCAACATCTTCATTATCATACTTAGAACTCTAATTTAGCCAAAAATGAACGTTCTAGCTCAATTAATAACAGAGATACTATTGCCAGATTATTGCTGAACTTTGGAGGCGATTTCTGACGAATTTTAATTTTGGCGCTTAGGTACCTTAAGACGCGGGACCCCTCATGTGTTCAATATGGAATTTTACTTCTGGGGACATGTGAAACAGATTGTTTACGCTGTAAAAATTCGCGATATCGATCATCTCAAAGAACGTATCATTCATGCTTGCGAGTCCCTCACACCACCAGTGTTAAAAGATGTTCATGAGTCATGAAAAAGAAAGTTTGAACACCGCATTGTTCAAGAAGGTTACCATATCGAATATGTATATTATAATTAAACCAACATTTATAAATCTTATCAACTTATAAACCTTGTAAATCTGAATAAAGCCTATGGTGCGCGACTTCTGAGACACCATGTGTAATAAATATAAATATATATATATATGAATAGAAACGACATAAGTATTAAGGAACGTTTCTGCACACGAGGAAGAGAAATCACGAATAAATGAAAAATGAGGCGAACCGCCCGGGAATCGAACCCAGGGCGGTCATTGCAGTTAAATGCATATATATATATATATATATATTCTACGGTTCAACGTATTCGTTCATGACTAATTATTTCTCTATTAAACCAAAATTCCTTTGTCATATCGAAAAAGGCTGTAGTTCTCATTTTTTATGCATTGCATCGCTCTCATGTAATCTCGTAATCTCGTGTAATCATTATATGGGATGCTTAAAAAAAATTGTGTATAATATATATAATATATATATCGCATAAATTCTTTGCTCCCCTTCACCTCTGTGGAAGTTTAGCCGCAACGTAGACGACATTCCACAGTTCAGCATCACGCCATTTGAAGTAAGCGTTCATAAGAATGCAATTTCTCCAGTTGGTTTTATTAAATTTTACTAAAATCCTTTTACCATTCCCATAGCTAAAGCATAATTGACTCAACCTCTATATACCACCCTTCTTCCCTTATCCTGACCTATTTAGTCTAAATTTCAGGCTTCTCTTATCAGTATTTAACTTATTCTAAAAATCACTAAAATCGTTTCCTTTGCAACTAAATCCTTTTGTAGGGAACTTAACTTTATCCTAATGCCCGCCATTCCGGCGCCTTCAGGCTGTACAGTTATGCTAAATATTATCAAAAGAAAAATTCCGACTCCACAGAAACTATTTCGTTTCTTATTGGTTTACCTCCGGAAGTCCCCCGCCCACCGAGTCAAAATTTTCTAATTAGGATTGTCATTGAAATATATTTCCGACCAATTCTTGATGTACTGTTATAGGCGCTTACTGTTAAGCTTCCTCCCGGTAAGAAATGACACTTAAGCCGCATTGTTTTCGTTTACCCCGATGTTATTTAAACCATGGGAGGTTATTTGCTCTTCCCCCATGCTTTATCAACGCAGGCTCCGTGATCGATTATTTAGTGACGCTACATCCTCCTCGAAATTCTTAGACCTCCGCTGCAGTAGTAAATTGAAGAAGAACAAATCTGTAACTTTCTTCTGTTTATACTTGCCTCAACTTAGTCATTCTATTCGGTTACCGTTATAGTTAACCATAGTTTTAACCATAGTTTTAAGGTTTTATTTTAAATTTTAACTTAAGATATGTTTACATTTAACTTCTTCTAAAGAAAAAATTACCAAATTAATTAATTAATTTAAACAAATTTAAATTAAAGGAAAAATAAAGTTAAATTTATTATCATTTGTGAAATGAAGTAATTCACTCAAAGAAGCGAATTTTGGTCAGAGGCTGCTCCAGGATTTGGGTGAGGTGGGTGGCTGGTATCAAAATCTGCCTCATATAGCTTCTAAAGAACGTTTTCTGGCGTCTATTTCGGTCATTGATGAGCTACATATTTTGCCATGCTTTCAAAGAACGTAAGATAATGTCTTTTGTACATTAAAAATGTTCTCTTGTACATAAAAATTTCCGTTACAAAAAGTTAGCACTGTGAAAAAAGTAAATTTACTAAGACAAGTCGAGTGGCTAGTCACCTCAGACCCCCACTCCCCACTGGAGGAGTTCCTGTTGGTATCTCCATTCATCGTAAATACTTGACTTAACTAGCCTAATTCTACACGTATTACCTCGAGAAAGAGTCAGATATGTTACTCTAAAGTCTAAACATTCCGAAACGACGCGATTACCAGAGGTGAAAGTGGTAAAAAGACAAATTTATTGAAAAACCTGAGAGTGTCGACAAGGATAGAGTATAACGCGAGAAGTATTGTTCTTGGTTCCACAAGTCTGAGAGTGACATTGTTAAGACTTCTTACGGATACAATTCCGTCTACAAAAGAAGGGGTCCATCCAACTGGATTCGGGCCATTGTCGAATTCCTAAGTTCGAGGGGTAAACCGCTCGACACACACACACACACACACACACACATATATAATATTATATATTTGTCAAATTTATCTCGTACCAGGATTCGAACCCAGGCTCTCTAACTCGGAGATTTGTGTACTGACCATTGAACTACGAGAGGATGAAAGTCACCAACAACCTGGCGCCGAAACTTTCAGCATCCGAGGAAAACGGAGCGCGTTTAACTTTGATCCTGTAATAGCTCAGTGGTAGCGCCCAGGTCTTCAAGTCGAGAGCTCGACTCCTGGTGAGGGTATAAAACTTTTCATATGCAAATATGTGATTAGTGAATTAAAGTAAGAATATATATATATATATATATATATATGTATATATATGATGAATAAAACCACGAAGGGAAAAGAAACACAAAGGGGTGCTCAAGCGCTTTCGTCTAATGACATCCTCAGGAACACTGAGCGCTTGAGCACCCCTTTTGTTTCTTTTCCCTTCGTGGTTTTATTCATCATAAATATTTTTCACGTGTCACTTTTGTGAAATAATTTTTCATATATATATATATATATATATATATATATATGACGTCACATTTCCTTCAGACGATGTCTGAATTTCATCTTAGTTGAACGTCATAATTTTTACGTTATACTACCGTTGATTTATTTAGTGGTAATTTCTTACATATTTACACATATAGAGATAAATCTGTTTACATTTACCCAGATAGGAACTATCCTTTGAGTCGACGCTGGTATTTGGTAATAATAATGAAGATAATCACTCAGGAGTGCCAGAACCTGGCACGATCGCTCAGGTCAGACGAACGCAGGAGTCTATTACACTAATATTTCGATTACTATTAACAGCACCTTTTTAGTGTTTCACCTCTCTGTGGTATAAGCATCTATTGCGCTGACTGTGGTATGGTGTCGAGGAAGATAGTCGAACTGCATAAAGTCGATGCCCAAAATTTCAAACATGGTTGAGATCCCCTGGTTCGATCTTATGCAGTTCATTTTAATTCAAACATAGTTAAAGTTTGGTTTGGTTAGGATAGGTTAGGTTTGGTTACGCAAGTTTAGGTTAGGTTAAGTATTTATTTCCATTTAAAATATATATTGGATATACTAAATACCAGTCCCAGCGATCGTAGCAAAATGGGTAACATCGTTTCCCTATAACTGAAATTAAGGCATTGAGATCGGGGTTTCGAATCCTGATAGGGCTAGTATTGATGATAATCCAAGAGTTATATATATATATATATATATATATATATATATATATATATATATATATAACCTGAAAAAGTTCCGTGCGCCGGTCTCTCTTCACACGATTGTAGAGCTGGTGGCCCCACCTCTAGGCCTGGTCCGATGGAGGAAAGAGTTGTTTTCTTGCGATCTCTATAGCACATAGCCAAGCACACCCGGTTCATCTGGTACCGTCCTGAGCCAGGCATCGTCTTTTGAAAATTTCAACTTTGACCCTTCTGACGTTACTGAGGTGCTTTGGAAGCTGGTTAAAAAGTCTTGCGGCCCCTGACAACTAAGCTATTTTCCTTCAGTGTTGAGGATGTTCCTTATCGGGCCTTTACTTTGGAAACGCTACACATTCTACCTTTTCTATTTTCCAGTGTTTGGATGTTAATTGGGTTTAGTTTGAGGTTGGGTACAGTTTTTCAATGATTTTCTGTACATAAATTACGGTCTCTCTCTCTCTCTCTCTCTCTCTCTCCTCTCTCTCTCTCTCTCTCTCTCTCTCTCTCCAGGAATACAGATTTAATTTCCTTGTGGAACTGAGCTGCGTACTTCCGATTCTGAAAATAAGATACCTTACGTTTTTTACAATTTGCTGCCGTTCATGAGGAAGTTGTAGATACATTTTCCCACTTTGCCTTTTTATTCCCGAGACTGCATCAATTTAGCGAGTGCACTTTGAGCGAAGGAAATTGAGCGAGTACTTTGAGCGATTTGACGCATTAAACGATTAGGCTAACTGAGCGAGTACAAATTGAGCGAGTACGCCAGTGCAAACTGACGCAAAAATAATAAACATTCACCTTGTGAAAAATATTTAAACAGATATATTTAATTAAAATGTATATTTATTGAAAACAGATTTAAAAATATAAGTTAAGCAGTGAATTATATATGTAATTCCAAATTGTAGGAAACATTACGCAGAAAGTCGAGAATATTTTCATTATCACCTTCGATCAGACGTTGCAAGCGAACGTTTACTTGTTCGTATTTCTTATAGGGTTAATTCCTATTTAACCATCGGAAACTCAGAGTGGGACGTCATCTATCATAGATTCTAGGCGTAGGTTAGGTCAGGGGGTACTACTTACCTTTCCGGGTCCCGAATTCATTATGGGGTACCCATGCCCGGTTAGGTCAACTATATGCCCGAAGTTGTGAAGTTACCGCTCAATTTGCACGCGCTCAATTTGTACGCGCTCAATCCTTATTCCCATGTTTCATTTCGTGTGCTATTATGTCATGATCACACTTATTGAATGCTTTAGCAAAATCGGTGTAATCATTGCTCTCAAGTGCATCTACGATATTAAGTGTTCTATAAGTGACAGGTACGATCTTCCTGATCGGAATTTTTGTTGGTTCTCATTGAATCTTTCGTCTTCAAAACTCCATATATTTTCTCCCTGACTATTATTTCAAATTTTTGGGTGAGATGCGATGTCAGTGACACTGGTCCATAGTTTCTTGCTTGAGACCTATCCTCCCCTTTATATATAGGAACAATGTTCGCTCTTTTTAGTTTGCTCGGTATTCCACCGTGTTCAGGGATCTTTTTATATCTAATAAAGGGGTGTAGCTATTTCGTTCATACAGCTTCTAATTAACAAGGTATTCCATTTGTCCGAGCCTGCAGCTGAATGTAATTTCATTTGTCCTATAGCTTTCGTTATATCTTCTTCGGTAAGTTCAAAATCAATTATGCATTCTCCATTTAATTCTCTACAAAAAAGGTATTTCTGTCAGATATTTTCTATTTCTGTCTTTGTCTCTATATTTGGGGTACTGAAAGCCGATTCATATTGAGCTCTCAATATTTCAGATATTTCTTTTAGATCATCGATTACCTTATTTTCTCGCCTTAAGGGTGCGATAGTTTTCCGCGTTCTTGTTTTCCTTTTCACGAAGTTATCGAAGTATTTTGGGTTATCTTTTATTGTTTTTACCGCATCTTCCTCTTCTCTCTCTGAATAGCTCTTAATTAGGGTTTATATTTCCCTGTCTATAGTTTCCAGTTTTACTTGTATCACGTTTATGGTGGTGGTGTCTGTGCAATTAATTAACTTCGTGCTGCTACTCTTCTCTTGCGAAATAGTGTAATGTTCGCTTTTGTCTCTCGAAATAGTTCCTTTCCCTTTGGCTGCATTTTTGAAACACATTTTTCTAAGATTTCCAGCGTATTTTTTACAAGGTTATTAGCATTTCTTCGGTTGTTTTATCCTCTAAGACTTTTCCACTCTTATTTGTGCTATATGTGATCTGATTTTTCCCAATTTATAGTCTTAGAGTTTAGATTAAAGATCTCACATTTGCTTCTTTCTCCAGTATGAGTATTTGCTTTCAGTGTTCTCGCCATATTATGTAGTGGATACCTTGCTAATGTTGTGCTCCGAGATATTTGTTGGTGTTATTTTTATATCACTGATTAAGTTTTATTCGTGAGTACCAGATCCAAGCAATTATTTTTTTCTGGTGTTATCTGTTATCTCCTTTGTTAATATAAATTCATTTGTTGAAGCTATCAACATTTTTGCTTGCCCCCTGGTCTTTTCTCGTGTCTCCCTTGTCCTGGTGTATATAAGTTCCAAAAAACCTTAGCCTTCACATTTGCAGCTGACATGTTTATTTATATCGAAATAGTTTTTAATGATTATAAAAATAATATACAATTCTTTATTTATTGCAGATATTAAAATTACTCTAGCTGATAGTGATAATATAATGGCTTCTCAATTGGTGATTCGGAGAGGCAACGTGTGATAGATCGCATATGAGCAATAACATTTCGGGAAGCTCGTGATGCTGGAGCCACCTTTATAACACGTTCATGGGTTGCCAAAAAGTTGCGAAGAAGTGAGGACTTCGTCAAAAGAAATTGGAATAAAACTTTGGATGAAAGTGAAATGGATACAACCAAATCTGGGCGCCCGAATTTGCCACTCTCTCAGGAAAAAAAGGACATCATTGAAAGCGGTACGCGTAAGCGGAAAAACAGCTGTGCTAAACTTTCTAGAGATCGAAGTGTTGAGAGGAAAGATCGTTAGTGGTGAGATCATTCGACTGTACCGTCATAGGCAAGGTTTAAAGCCTTGGCATGAACTTCCAAAGCCAAGAAAAACTCAACTTAACATCGATGACAGAATGTGGTTTGCCCATTATCTTGAAGATTGGGATGTGGATGATTTCATGCATTTAGCTGTCTCCGATGAATTTTTTGTTTACGTAACACGTCGGCCTAACTACCAAAATGATCGAGTGTGGGCCACAACACCAGATGAAATCGATGACAATGAACATTATCGCGAATTATTAAAAAGTCCAGACTGTATTGGTGTGTTTGTTTTGTTCACTGCAAAGAACTCATGTGGGTGCTGAAGCCAAATGGTCAGAGTTGGGATGGACAGTATTTTCGTGATATTATTCTATCCCAGCATGTCATTCCTTTTCTAAGAAACCCAAACAATGTTATGGATGTCGATCAGGTCACACTTCTGCACGATAAGGCCCCCTGCTTTAAGGCATTAGCCACTCAACAGTTGTTGCGGAACCATGAGATCGATTTCTTTGGAAATGAAGAATGGCCAGGAAATTCTCCTGACCTGAACGTCTGTGAACACATTGGATCAGTTATAAAGGACAAGGTTGAATCTCTTGTTTCAAGAACCTGCAGCAAATCGATTTTCGAAGGATACAATGACGCAACACATTGAAACTGTTTTACCAAATTTGCGTAACGATCAAGATCTATTCACGTCACTTTTGGCAAGCTACCCAAAGCGAATTCAGGCTGTCTTGGAAGCCAATGGCTGGAACACCAAGTTTTAATTGTTTGTCATTAAATGCAGGATTAAATTCTCTTTGGAAGGTATGTTTAGTTTTGCTGTACCTCTAATGGTTTAGGCCATGGGCGGGGGGGGGGGGGCTAAAGTTTATTGGAGCCCCGTATACACATTTCTTCCCATTCTTTTGTATTTTCTAAATGGGAAATTAAAATCACCACAGAGTATTATATTCGGGAATGGGGTGTTTAAGAACTTTATTAGGTCTCTGATGTCGGCAATGACTCCGGAGAATTTTGCAGTTGGAGTGTTCAGAAGTCTATATATGCGTTTGATGTTGGCAATGACTTCAGAAAGTTTTGCAGTTGGAGTGTTCGGAGGTCTATAGATGACTTTGTATTACGTTAAATTTTTCAATTTTTACTGTTTGATTTACGTAGCCGTTTCATTTATTTATTATTGTTTACTTGTTATTCTCTCTGTCGTATGGTTCTCACGTATGTATATAACACATCCACCTTTTCGTCTTTTTGTTCTGTCAGCTCGTAGTATTCGCAGTGTTCCCAATATCTTGGCAGTCTTTAAGATGTGTTTCTGCGAGGCATACGATGTCAGTCCTTTTCTCAAAAATATTTGCAGATATGTAACTTTGTTTATCGTGTGGCTCGGTCTTAGCCTTTGAATATTTGCCAGGACTATATTTGTGTTTCCTATTTTGCGTTGTCCTTCGAGAATTTTCCTTCAATATCGCGTGCTTTTATATATATATATATATATATATATACACATGTATATATATATATATTAATATATATATATATATATATATATTAGTGATGTAGGTCACATCCGCACCCGCATCCGCGGAACATCCGCAATTTTCTCGCACCCGCATCCGCACTTTGGACTGCGGATGTCGTGCGGATGTGGACCGTTGAGATAAAACGTCATTAATAAGCGGAAATTATCAAATTCTACTATATTAATAGAACTAGTTCATTGTGCGCAAAAGTGATGCAAGCGACAAGACGAGAGGCTGTTCTTGTATGAAGTTACTCTCTTGCAACCTACTTAGATCCACGTTACAAAGCTAAGTTATTTTCACCTAGTACATTAGAACGAGTTAAATCATCACTTGGCAAAGCAGTTGAAGAGCTTCAATCTCTTGAATCTGTCGCTTCGCCACCCACCAAAAGAATAAAAGTTTCAGTGACAGAACCAACACCTTCAACAAGCAAATCTATCAGAGAATCTGTCTCTCAGTTTCTTGAGTCAAGCAGCAATGACGAGACCTACGCGATGTCAAAAGATGTAGTAAAAATGATCGAGAGCTATCACCAAGAAAACGCCTGGCTACATGTGACAATCCTATTAGTTGGTGGAAAAATACGCAGAATATCTATCCATACTTGAGTAAACTTGCAAGGAAACATTTAGCCTGTCCTCCAACAAACGTACCAAGCGAGAGATTATTTAGCAGTGCTGGATTAATATATGATGAAAAGAGAAACAGACTGGCAGCAGAAAAGGCAGAAAAATTAATGTTCCTTAAGCATAACCTTCCTATAATTAAGTTTGAACATTAAACGATAAACATCTTAGTTTACTTTATTTTAATTACTCATTTATAAATATGCCTAATAAAACTTTAAACTTAATATAAATAGTTATCAAGCTAATTAAAGATCTCTTTCTATAAGGGTGGAGGTTGGGGAAAGAGGTCGGGTAACGCAATTATGGTTTCTAATTGTGGCTGAAACTCAACAAAATATAACGAATTTATTTGCAGACGAATTCACTAATTGATTTCTATATTAGTTAGATGCTTGATATTATTTTATATGTTCAGAGAAAAGTACAGCAATTATTGTACAATTAATCAATTATACTACATTATAGCTACAGCTCTCTCTATATAATAACTTATTATATACGTTAAACACAACAAATCTCGAATATATCCTAAAAAATAACGAAAATGTAGACATCCGCATCCGCGGATGTTGAAATCAAACATCCTCAGCCGCATCCGCATCCGCGGATGTGAAAAAAATGACATCCGCTACATCACTAATATATATATATATATATATATATACACACAAAGGTGGGCACCCGGGCCTCAAAAAGGACCGACGGTCCCGGTCCCGGTCCTTGCCTCAAACTGGACCGACGGTCCCGGTCCTTTCTGAAGATAGGACCTAGGAACGACTCGGTCCTCGGTCCTTATGTATAATATAAGTGAAAAATTTGATTAAAATGAAATTAAAGACACCGGAAATCTTTAATTCTTCGTCTCTTCCAGGTGTTGAAACAAGTTTCAGTTCAGTCTCAGTCTCTTTCTGAGTCTTCTGGAGGAAACGATCCATCTTCTTTAGAACTTCAAATAATCACTAAACACACTAAAATCACTAAAAAAGACCGTCCGGAATTGCTTAAAAATGGACCGTCGCTCCTCATTTCGGTCCTCACTGAGAAAAGGACCGACTTTCCCACTCACGGTCCTTAAAAAGGACCGAGTTCCTGGAGTTCGGTCCTTTTGGAACTCGGTCCTGCCCACCTTTGTATATATATATATAACAAATGAACTATATATTCAAGTTGATTGAAAGGTTTTGCCTTGTAGGTACTTACAGTATTTATGAGACAAGACTTTTGAATCGCTCTTTTTTTTTTTTTGTAAAAGCGTTTCACGATCAAAAAGAAACTGTCGTCAATTTAATCCATCCTATACATAGATCAGTGCCAGATCAATGCCAACTGAAATTGCAAAACTTTTTTTATTTGATCTTTTAAAAATTTTAAAGTTCTCGTGAAAGGAAAACTAGTTTTTTTTTTTTGTTTTTTTTAACTACAGTATTTGCATTAATTTCAAGTTTTTCCACTAGATTTCTTAATGTATATATACACAAATGTAAAGACATTAAGAAGTTAGTCAAAACTTATATATATATGAAAATTATTTCACGAAGGTAACACGTGAAAAATATTTATGATGAATAAAACCACGAAGGAAAGGAAACACAAAATGGTGCTCAAGCGCTTTCGTCTAATGACATCCTCAGGAACACTGAAGTATATAAAAAGGTTAAGCCTATATATAGGTTACAGAAAGAAAAAAGAAAAATAAATAACATACATACACACACACACACACACATATATATATATATATATATATATATATATACATACATATCTATATATACAAATACATACATACATACATACATACATTGGTAATCCTTTAAGGTTTTAATTTTCAATTTTTTATTATTTTTACTTCTCTGTTTATTGTATATATATGTATGTATGTATGTATTTGTATATATAGATATGTATGTATATATATATATATATATATATATATATATATGTGTGTATGTATGTTATTTATTTTTCTTTTTTTCTTTCTGTAACCTATATA
Organism: Bathynomus jamesi; assembly: GCA_023014485.1. Classification (NCBI taxonomy): domain Eukaryota; kingdom Metazoa; phylum Arthropoda; class Malacostraca; order Isopoda; family Cirolanidae; genus Bathynomus; species Bathynomus jamesi. The sequence goes on along the minus strand of JAJOZX010009988.1, from coordinate 98,134 downwards.
TAGGCTTAACCTTTTTATATACTTCAGTGTTCCTGAGGATGTCATTAGACGAAAGCGCTTGAGCACCATTTTGTGTTTCCTTTCCTTCGTGGTTTTATTCATCATATATATATATATATATACACAGAGTACAGATATATGTATATACACACTGTATATATATATATATATATATATAAAGTTGTATTTAGACCACTTTTAAATAAAAAAAAAAGTTGTAAAAGTTTTAATTAAATCGAAATACGAACATTGACTTTCTAAATAGACAGTGAGATTCAATTTACGCACTTTTGTCAACCAATCAGAGCGAAAGAAGCGAGTCGAGTAACCAATCAAATTGAGAGATGTTTCGATCCTCATCAGCCAAAAGTAATTTTTCTTTTTCTTTTCAGTTAAATTTGTACAGTATTCAATAAACAATCCCAGATGAGTTAGTGTTAATTATTTTATATATATATATATAAATAATGGAAATTATTTCACGAAAGTAACACGTCATTAGACGAAAGCGCTTGAGCACCATTCTGTGGTTCCTTTCCTTCGTGGTTATATTCATCATATATATGTATATATAATGAAAATTATTTCACGAAAGTAACACGTGAATAATATTTATGATGAAAATAACCACGAAGGAAAAAGGAAACAGAATGGTGCTCAAACGCTTTCGTCTAGTGTTCCTGAGGATGTCATTAGATGAAAGCGCTTAAGCACCATTCTTTGTTTTCCTTCGTGGTTTTCATCATATATATATTATATATATATAATATATATTTATTGCATGGGCCTATATATATATATCAACAGATATTACTTTGAAATGAGTTCAGTCACAAATGCTATGAAAGCCCAAAAATATATAAATATATATTTTATTTGTAGTAGCATTGAAATTCGACGAAAGTGCAAAGACACTAAAGATTTGTCCTTCTCGCTCCCATGCAGGATTGGGTTTCATATACACGACCCCAAAACATGTAAGTGCCAATTTACTCCTCTGTACTTTTATAGTTTGAGAATATACAAAGTGTCAGAGGTATGAGGGTGCGAAATAATTGGGTATAATTTTGTATTAATTAATATATTTACAATGTATAGGGTTGCTTACATTTCTTAATTGTCCAATTAAGTTTAGAACACTTCCACATAACCATCATTCGTTCCTACAGTTGGGTATTCGACGCTCCAATACCAACAGAGCTTTAGCAAGTTGCTCTTGTTGAGTGTATTGATTAACCTCTTATTCTTTGACTGAGGTTTGCCAGTTCCCTGGGTCTATCACGATACATAAGTATTTCAACATACTCCACCATAGATAAAAATCCAAAGGAGTTAAGCGGGATGATCGGGATGACACGGTCCACCACGGCATATCCAGTGCTGAGGAAAGGTTGCATGTAGAAAGTTCCCAACACCACCGTCATACATTCTAAAAACCTATCCGCTAAGCATACTCTGTAAAATATGAGTACTTCAATCGTACATATATAGTACGTCGATAGTAGATAGGAAATAGATGAAACGGCCATCTTCTTGACAAGCGATGTCCTCTGAATTAAGAAAATACAGAGTACACTTCATGGGTTAAAAAAAACTGAGTGTACTATCAGTCACTGCCGTGCAAAGAACATTTAAGGGGCAGGGGTTCAAGGCCAAAAAAAGGGCACCTCTTTGGAGGCCCAGAATAGTTTCACAGCCAGGTGGTACATTGTGGTATGTATGTCTTGAGAGAGGAATTTTAATGCAGAACTAATAATTTGGTGTTTTCAGATTTTTTCACATTACAAGTTACTTACTAAAGTTACTTACTAAAGTTACTTACTAAATATAGGAAAACCTCTGGATTTCTTTAAGATGTTAGTTAAATGAAGGTGCAGTAAACAATAGGAGTACAATCGTATTTTATTGACAAAAATTAACACCAAAAGAGAGTGATTATTATAGTTTACTAAAGTGCAGAGCTTTTCTGCTTTTAACAATCACAATACAAAAACATGAAAGATAAGCGATTCAATCAACATTGAAACATGTATATTACGAGGTAAGCAATACTCTTCTTATAGAAACACTTAAAACTTTGTAGAGATTTTTTGCTGACTCCCTCCTCTATTCTATCACTGTATCTCTCTCACCCTTCCTCCTCGCTGTAGCTCTCCATTTCATTGTATTAATTCCCGCAATCACTGTGTTAGAGAAAGTGAAAAACAGCATAATTTCATTGAACAAATTTTTAACAAATAACTCAATACAGTTACGCCATGTGCGTGAATACATCTCAGTATTATATACTGTAGTAAATGTTAGAATTAAAATTGTTTTAACCCAACACAGTATTTGAATACTAAACTATTAATTTAATTTATTAACGCTAAATTACGACTATGAATTATTTTCAGAATAATAAACTAAATCCTGACTATTATTATTGATTCCCGCTGATAGAAATTTTATGCTATCAGAGGGTTAATCTTGATTATAGTTAAACACCCTCTTTAGTTGGTAATAATTGTCCTATTCTAAGAAAACAAAATAGACCATTACCTTAGTAGTTTTAATTGTAAACACTTTACCTTGATAATAATTGACTATATAGAAGAGTGATTACCTGTTTTCTGAAAAGGAAATGTTATACCTAACTGACTTATAACAGCCTAATTTGAAATAGATGATTGAACTTGAAAAAGGAATGCAATTTAATGCACTTTACTATGAAACACTGATCAAACCTGAAGAGAAGTCAGCAACACAGCTAGCTAAACAGATTTGAAACAATAATCCTATAACCTCACTATTCAGAGCTTTGAAACCAACTAAACAGTCCAACAACTTCACTCTCAAGTCTCTTTCTAAAACAAAAAATCAGCAGATTTATTTCATGAGGCAGCCGGTACGGTTTATGGTTGTAGTGGTTTGAAAATACGGAAGATATATCCGTACAAAACTCGAAACAACCGTTTGTTAAATAATTAATGAAAGGATTGAATATAATGAGAAATAAATAAATAAATAAGGAGGAAAATAAATCTAATATAAAAAGAATTTGTAAAACTGAATTCCATTGTTTCAAACTTGGAAGACAGGAAGAGTACTGGATACCAGCCAGCGAATTTCAAATACTGTTCTAATTTTCTCTAGAGAAAAAAAAGATGCATTTGCTAGAATTTTTTACAACAGTAACGTCCTTTGGGGTCATGTTTTTTTCATATACATGCAAAAGTTACTGAAAAGGCACTTCTAAGTCGTGGAGGGAAAAGGGCAGGGGCTCAAGCCCCTGTGCTCTTCCCCCAGTCTGCACGGCCCTGCTGTCGGTGTACCTTCGGTCTACTGACTATACTCTTTTACATACTTTATACCCAGAGTGCGTCTAGTCCTTTTTTCCGTTCGGATCTAACTAAGGTACGCGCAGTGAACAGTTTTTAAGAGTGATATTGGTGAGGGGTCCTTATACCCAGAGGGCGTGTAGTCCTTTTTTTTCCGTTCGGATCTAACTAAGGTACGCACACAGTGAACAGTTTTTAAGAGTGATAGTCGTGAGGCGCCCTATCCTGTAGAAAAACTACACTCCTCATGTTAACTCCAATAACCATTAGTTGGAAAAGAAAAATGTCTGTAGCATGTTATGATAATTCGTTCCAGTCACGTTACGAACGTCAAAGGAAAATGAACCGATTATACAGTCACGTGACATAGTACACTAAACGTTAACTTTTGGTGAATCCCGTTCATGTTGATGTGTTTCAACGGTGGATAGGCTGTGATGGACCACCGATAATATACTGTATATGATTATTAATAAGAAAAATATGACCAATTATTTCTTCACTATTTCTCTACATTCTATCACTTATATATATATATATATATATATATATATATATATATATATATATATATATGATGCAACTCCACAAGGAAAAAGAAAAATATATATATAAAGGTGACAGGAAAATGACTGAAACATTATTCAAGTGGCCAAAAGACAACAATGTGAAGTTTAACGAAGAAAAACTCCAACTTCTAAGATGTAATAACAGGGTGATACAGAATAAAGGGTGCAAGCCAGACAGATAACACCAAACCTACAGGTCTGGGATCTTGGAGTAATAATGTCGTCGGGTGCAGAATTCAGAAAGCACTATAACATTAAAATTACAACAGTTAGAAAAATAATGGGAATCATCTGGAGGAGCTTCCGCAGCAGAAAAGCAAACATCATGCTCAAATTATGGAAGAGTCTCGTCCTACCAATAATTAAGTATTGCTCAGTACTCACAAGCCCATACAGAAAACGAGACATTGCGAACATGCAATAGAAACCATACAAAGGATTTTTACGTCTAAGATAGAGGAAACGAAAGGTGGAGACTACTGGTCTCGACTTCAGTCCCTGAAGCTCTACTCTCTGGAAAGAAGACACTAGCGGTACACAATAATATACATATTGAAAATACACAAGGGCTTTGTCCCTAACCTTAGAAATGAAATAGAAACACACCAGAATGAGAGAAGAGGCAGATTTCGTAATGTCCCAGCTGTGGTAGGACAAGGGTTCATGAAAACGAGGATGGAAAATACCTTCGTAATACGAAGCCCAAAACTCTTTAATGTCCTGCCCAAAGAACTGAGAAACCTCCAGCACACCAAAGTGGGTAATTTCAAAACCAGCTGGAAGAGGTTCCTGTGCAAAGTCCCTGACCAACCATGCGTGGCTGGCTACGAGGGCAGGAGGAGATCGGAAAGCAATTCACTCCTCTTCCATATGCCGCAAATGAGCAGAGGTGTCGACCGCAGGTCGATCCTGAACCGTCGTTCGAACACTCGTAAAATCACAAAATCGAAATATGAGCTACGTCGTAGCCATGTCAAAACACTACTTTCACTAGATCAGCGAAGTTAACTCTGGGAGGTAGCTGGATGGATGGCCGTCCTCTGCGTCCAGATGATGTAGGGACCCGTACTTCGAATCCCACGTAAAGCTGTGGGTCCCCTTCATCCATCATATGACCTTTCATGTTAAGAAGGTCAAACAACCCCAAAAATATACACACACACACACACACACACACACAAAATGCAGTTATGCAAGCAAATGTATGAATTACTGTAGAATACGCTGATAACGTGGGGTTACGTTCCGAGAGACCCTCGCGATATCGAGGTGCACGCCGTGTATTGTTAAAGATTTCATGGGAAAAATATGTAATGTTTCAGAGATCAAAAAATACACGACTTTTACCAAAAAAAAGTAATACCGACCTGTAAATAAAATTTAATAAAAAAATACTTAATGTAAATGCAAATAAAAAAGTAAAATATAATAAATCACCATTCGCAGCTCGAAGACACGCCGTGTAAAGTGCTAACTCGAATTTGTCGGCGGTTGCTGGGCGCCTGGCTTGAATTCTGTCCATTTAGCTTTAAAAACACCACGTCATTTGCGTCTTAGCCAATGGTTGGTTCATGGGGGTTCTTTAACCTCCTTCGCAACATCTAAGGTCATATGACGTAGGGAACCTATACAGTTTTACGTGGGATCCGAACCACAGTTCGATACATTGTCTGGAAGCAGAAGACGGTCTCCCATTCAACCACTCTTCAGACCCATGTCGCTTAACTTTGCTAATGGACGGGAAGTGGTGTTACAACACTGGCCAGGACGTAGCCCGCGTCTTGGACAAGTAATAAAAAACAATTGCCATATATTTTTTACCGTGTTATTCGCGTACCGCATTATCAGACCGCGTTATAAGCGTGTTTTACTATATGTAATATTTTAGGTAGCTCCATATGGAAACAAATTAAAACAATAGTCCAATTCCTTAAACATTTTATACAAATGGTGTAAAAACATCAGGAATAATTGAACATACAGTATATACCTTTAAGAACACCTCCAGAAGAAGCCTACTGTAAGCTATCTGTAAATGAATCGCATCAGCCTTCATGCAGTTAGTCTTAAAGATTTTTCAGGTAAGAACAGCCATATTATATTAGAGTAATACAGGCAGAGCATATACATTCACATAAGAACGAAAGATATCGATCACATGAGATCAAAGGCTGTTCAAATGAACAATTTTGTAATAAATGTTCATAATTTCGATGTAACTCCTGTTTGCATATTGAATTTCCGCCCCGTTCCTCAAGGAGGTTATTAAATGATGTTCACAAAATAAACTTGTGAATTTGCTTATATGATTACTTTTGTTTTACTTTTGTTGAGTTTGAACGACGGTTCAGGATCGACCTGCGGTCGACCCCTCTGCAGCATCCCGCCTCATTTGCGGGACTTGGTGAAGGAGGGAATTGCTCTCTGATCGCCTCCTGCCCTCGTAGCCAGCCACGCATGGCTGGTCAGGGACTTTGCACAAGAATCTGTCCAGCTGGTTCTTGAAGTTATTCAGGTTGGTGTACTGGAGATTCCTCACTTCTTTTGGAAGGACATTGAAAAGCTTTGGGCCCCGTATTCTGAGGGTATTTTCCATCCTCGTTTTCATGGCTCCTTGTCCCACCGCAGCTGGGACCGTGCAAAATCTGCCTCTTGTCTCATTCCAGTTTGTTTCTATTTCATTTCTGAGGTTAGGGACAGAGCCCTCAAGTATGTTCCATATGTATATTATTGTGTACCGCTCTCGCCTTCTTTCAAGAGAGTAGAGTTCCAGGGATTGTAGTCGAGACCAGTAGTCTTCACCTTCCGTTTCCTCTATCTTAGACGTAAAAGTCCTTTGTATAGCTTCAATGCTCGCAATGTCTCTTTTTCTGCGTGGGCTTGTGAGTACTGAGCAATACTCAATTATTGGTAGGACTAGACTCTTCCATAATTTGAGCATGATGTTTGCTTTTCTGCTGCGGAAGCTCCTCCAGATGATTCCCATTATTTTTCTAGCCGTTGTGATTTTGATTTTATAGTGCTCTCTGAATTCTGCATCCGACGACATTATTACTCCAAGATCCCTGACTTGTGGATTTGGTGTTATCTCTTTGGCTTGCGGAGTTTTGTACCTTTTTTTCTGTAGCTCTTTGTTATTACCATATCTTAGAATTTGGAATTTTTCTTCGTTGAACTTCATATTGTTGTCTTCTGCCCACTAGAATAATGTTTCAATGTCGTTTTGTAGTTTTCTTACGTCATCTTCGTTCAATATTTCCTTACATATCTTCGTGTCATCTGCGAAGCATGATACAATACTGTCCTTAATATCTGTATCAATATCTGCAATCATTATTATGAACAGCAAGGGAGCTAATACTGTCCCTTGTGGGACAGAGCTCACGACTTCCGAGACTTCCGATTTAACTCCGTTTACCACCACTCTTTGCGTTCTTTGCGTCAAGAAATTAAATATCCACCTTCCTAGCTTTCCAGTAATTCCTGTATCCTTAAGTTTGTGTGCTATGATTCCATGGTCACATTTATCGAAGGCTTTAGCAAAATCAGTATATATTACATCAATGTTTTGTCCTCGACACAATGTTCCTAATATTTTCTCCTGGTGGTCTAGTAGCTGTGACAGGCATGATCTACCCGCCCTGAAGCCATGTTGATTTGGGTTGTACAAGTCTTTTTCTTGTAGGTAGTAGGTAATTTTGGCTCTAATTATGCGTTCAAAACACTTTATAAGGTGTGAGGTGAGAGCCACTGGCCGATAATTTTGGGCATTGCTCTGTTACCACCTTTAAATAGGGGGGCAATATTCGCGTTCTTTAAGGGGAGTGGAATTTGTCCTGTGTCGAGTGATTTCCTCCATAGTAAGTATAGCGGTTTTGCAATACTCTCTTTGCATTTCTTCAGAAATGTGGCACTCCATGTGTCTGGCCCTGGCGCTGAATTGTCTCGCATCTGTGATAAGGCCGTAATTACATCTCCTTCCGTGAACTCGAAGTCCATTACTAGGTTTGTGCCGGGATTTGTTCTTGGTTGATCCGTTTCAATGTCGAAAAACTCGTCTGGGTTTTCCACTTCCATCTCGGACTTAGGGGTGCTAAACACAGATTTAAATTGTTCCCTAAGCAGTTCACTTATTTCTTTCGGGTCATTTGTGTATTCGGCCTCCCCAGTATATATATATATATATATATATATATATATATATATATATATATATATATGTGTGTGTGTGTATATGTATATATGGATATGTATGTATATGTATGTATATACAGGGTGTCCGAGAATTATCTGTACAATTTTTGGCTGTTATTAAAAGTCAACCATGAAGTGTAGAAATTCCAGTGTTGTCCCATTTTACATAGAATCTCATTAAGTTTTTTCTGATATGAAGTTTTGTCGTTTTTTAGAAATTCCAGTGTGTCCGAGCATTATCTGTACAATTTCATCTTTTAATAAAATTCTTGATAACACACGTAAAATTCTTAAACAAGATTATTTAGAATCTGTATTTTCAAAAGTTTCTTTTATTAAAGTAACGTTGTTACAAACATTCGATATGTGCACCATTAGTGATTCGCAAAACATCCAATCGATACTCCAAATGTTGCCATGTACGCTGTAGCATATCCACATCAATTCGCTCAATAGCAGCTGTGATTCTTGCTTTTAAATCATCAATGTCTGTCACCCGCGTACATTTCTAAAAATGTTGTCAAAACGTGGTATCAGAAAAAACTTAATGAGATTCTCTGTAAAATGGGACAACACTAGAATTTCTACACTTCATGGTTGACTTTTAATAACAGCCAAAAATTGTACAGATAATTCTCGGACACCCGGTAATATGTATGTATATATATATATATATTAGGGTGTCTCTTATTGGGTAGTCAAAAATTGAAATGTTGAATTATTTTATCTGCGTCCCCTAAAATAGTTCCATTTAGCATAAAAACTAAAACTTGAAAGTTTGACACAAATTGGCTCATATTTAGGGGTCGCCCCCGGCTAATAAAAATGGTGACCATGGCATAATAGCTCCTGACATATGATTAATTGATTATGCTCATTATACACATAATTCCTTCCTTCTTTTTTTAGTTTGATTCGTTTTTATAAGTATAGGCCTTCTTATTCATCATTGATCCTTTTCTAACCTATCCTTGATGTTGTTATAATCCATCCTTTGGTCCTCAATCCTTCTTTATCCCAATCCTTTTTCTCCTATCCAAAATCCTTCCTGGCTCTTTTTTTATATACAATCAGCAATGAAGCATTGCTACAAAAAAAAACCATTAGTTTATTATATAGAGATAAATTCAAAATGCCAGTGCTATTTACATACTTTAATTACTAAATTTAATTAGCATTATTTCCTTATACAACATTTATTTAATATACAATGATTATACAATATGGTGTATTTTAAGGTGCGACCTCATTGATGGTTATTTTTTGAGAAGAACAGTTTTTGATGGAACTGGGTGACTCTGGCGGTGTTTTGCAACAATTTGGAGCAGGAACTGAAGCTGCTCTTCCCCCACTGTCAATTTCTTATTCAGCTCTTGAACTAAAGCTACTGCACGTTCTGCCCGGTCATTTACAACAGATAGAGCTGCAACAATAGCTCTGGCCCTTAAATATTCACAGTTGGATGTCCAAGTGCTGGGTGCCTTGTTCAGAAATCCTTCTGGCAAATTCAGCTTAGTAAAGAATTCTCTAGTATTTCTTGTAACAAGTTGGTGTAGTCCTTCACCAGAGCAGAAGGTGGATTCAGGAATCCGAGGACGCTTGGGTGGTCTATCAGTGGACTCATCTTCTAATGCCTTTACCATGCGTTTCTTTACATCTGTAGTAATTCGCTCATCAAAGAAAGCAAGACCAACTGCTTCTTCAGACAGGTACCATAAGTGGTTAGAGAGCTTTTTTTTAGTTGCATCAGAAATCTTTTTGTTAGGATAATTAATCAATGACCTCATAAGGAGCCAGTCATTAATTGGGTTTCAATAGGGAGTGAGGATGTTGTCCAAGCCTTCATATAGATGAGAACAGAAAAAAGGGAAAGATCTCGAATTCCTCGTTCTTCAGTCTTAGTCATCTTGAACTGGTTTCGAAAAAGCCACATCTTGATAGAATAGAGCGCTTTGGACATCCAGCGAGCTCGATGCATGGCACCTGGTGCACGAAACTTGATGCCTTTATTGGGGACACCTCCAAGAAAGATGATGGACAGATCCAAAAGTTCTTGATAGTCATCCCGTAGCATAGGTGCCTGGGATCTAGCAAACTGAATTAGTTCAGTTTTAGACTGGATAATTGCTTCTTAGTAATCGTGTCTGTCTCACCTGTTTGGAACTGGCTTTGATCAACAGAAGTCCAATTGTCACGAAAACGCTTAAAGATCAATATCTCTGGACCAGTTGATGTAGATCCCAATGTTGCTTCAAATGCAGCTCCCAACAATAAATCTAAAACATGGTGTCTACAAGGCAAGTACAAAACATCATGTCCCAATTTTGCTTCGATGAGAGCACAGGCTCCACTATATTGACCCGTGTTTGAAGCTGTTGTATCGAAACAAATTGCTTTTACTCTCTCTGTAATTCCCCATCATTCAGGCAGTTAAAGACGGCTTCAGCTTGTGCTTCTCCAGTTGAGTTTGGGATTTTGGGGACACCAAGCAGCTGTTCAACACCAAGTCCTGACACAAGTACTGGGAGACGATCAATGTGCTTGTGCGAGG
>JAJOZX010009988.1:77500-82500 GCA_023014485.1 Bathynomus jamesi | reverse complement strand
GCTACAAGGAGTCAATGAAAACCACATTTTATATTTGGAACCGCACAAGAGCTTCCTCTTACAACATTGCCAACAAATAAACAGGTGGGCCAATACCATGTTCTTTTAAAAGAAGCCATCAGTGACTTCACATAACTCTGATATTTTCAACAAAATTACTGAAGATATACTCTGTATTTGGAGAAAAGCTTCAATTCCTGCAATAGCTGACAAATCAGTTTATATCAAATTAAAGCGGTTCATCGGCAAAGCAAACGATCTTAGTAGATCAAAAAGTAGTCAAAATGAGAGAAAATTTTAATGACACCTTCGAAGAATTATTCGATATCAGTGCCTGTAAATGCCCTTTTGTCTCCCATCAAAAGTTTGGCTGTCCTGAGAGCTGCGAAGATGTTCACATAAGATGCACCTGTCGAACAGAACTGACAAAAAATCTAGGCAAAAGAATTCAAAAAATGCAGTCTAGGAAATTGCGGACAGAAGAAGGAATGGTTAAAAGAAGAAGAGAAACGAAGGACTCTCATATTTTAACCGAAATAGTGTTTTTCAGATGTAGAGAGTACTTCCACACAATATGAATTAGACCCACATCAGAGTGAGTCAGACTATGAGTCAGTTGCCATACAAGGTAAAATGAGACTTCCATTGCTTACTGTAGCGATGGAAGCCGATAGATTTGGAATTTCAGATCGAGCAGCAGCTGCTTTGGCTTCAGCTGCTTTAGTTGATTATGGAGCAATCACTAAAGAAGATAGTAAGCTTTTAATTGACAAGAACAAAATCCGACGGGAAAGAGCGAAAATGAGAAAGTTTGGTGAGTAAAGCTAATCCTGCTGTCATATCTGTTATATTTTTTGACGGAAGAAAGGACAAGCTACGTTTTGGTGTCTGAGCCAGGAAATGAATATTTAACCCATGTAGTTCCTTCTTCTGGTAAAGCTCAAGATATAGCTGATAGTTTGTTCTCCTTCTTTCAAGAGTCAGCTATTAATGAGAGCATTCGTCTCATAGGCTGTGACAGTACAAATACCAACACAGGTGCCAAGAGTGGGATCATCCACCTCATAGAAGAAAAACTAAAGAAACCGTTACAATGGAGCATTTGTATGCTGCATACAAATGAACTTCCCTTTCGACACTTATTTGAACATTTTGATAGTAAAACAAACGGTCCAACATGTTTCAATGGAAAAATCGGAGTAGCACTGAAAGAATGTGAAAAAATGCCTGCAGTCAATTTCAAACCAATTAGAGAAGGCATTGATTTAACACACATATCAGATGAGGTTATCGATGATCTTAGCCAAGATCAACAGTATTTGTACAAAATTATTGTGGCTATAAGAAGTGGGAATGTCCCAAAAGATTTGGAAAATACAAAACTTGGACCACTGAACCATTCTCGATGGCTGACATTAGCAAATCGTGTCTGCCGCCTATACATTGCAGAGAAAACTCCTTCATTGGCTCTTTATTCAATAATTTTCTTCATTGTTACAAATTATGGACCAAGCTGGTTCGATATCAAGAGTAGACCATATACAGGGTGTTTCAGGAGGAAAGGTCAATACTTCGGGAGGTGATAGTATCGGTCATTGTGAGGAAAAAAAGTTCATATGAACATGTCTAATTCTGAATGGTTATGGAGATAGAGCTGTTTGAATCTGATGCGCACGCAGCTCTTCCTCCCCCCTCCCCCAGCGGTGGTCCCATTCAATGGCCACCAAGGTCTCCAGACCTCTCTCCGTTAGATTATTGTTTGTGGGGGTGGATGAAAAGTCAAGTTTACATAAAAAAGGTGGATACACGAGACGAATTGCTCGCGCGCATTTTGGATGCTGCTGCCCGCATAAAGGAACGTCAACATCAACTCAGGCGAACAACACGCGATCTTCGCACACGAGTTGCAAAGTGCATTGAGGTGGTTCACGGTGGGATTTTCGAAAATTGTAAACTGTAACAAATTTGTTATTTCTGTATCTGATACCATTCAAAATGCCAATGTTTAAACATTAAATGTTAGAAACAGTAATTGGTTCCTCTTTCTTAAATACCATTAACAATGCTTTTGTATTTGTAGATTCAAACAGCTCTATCTCCGTAACCATTCAGAATTAGACACATGTTCATATGAACTTTTTTCTCACAATGACCGATACTATCACCTCCCGAAGTATTGACCTTTCCTCCTGAAACACCCTGTATATGGAATGGACCACATCACATATTTGGAGCAATTAAAAGATTTCATCTTCTTCCAAAGGATGTTCAGAATGTAGTGAAGCCTTACATTGCTAGAAACGCATATTTTGCTTATTGCGAAAATGTTCTGATAGCAATGTTATCAGATACATCAGAACAAAGACGAAACAGAGCAGTTGATTTCATAATGAACATTAGAACAAAGACGAAAAATGTGTCCAAAATCAGAGAATTTAAGGTTGAGATAAATTTCAACGCAAACGCATGGGATGATATTATTTACTGGTCAAAAGAAATGCTGTCTGAACCTCCCCTCACTATGGCGTTCACAAATATTGAATTCAATGCACTTAGGGTTAAAAAACTGTGCCTACCCAATTATCCACTTCGTTCACAAAGTGTCGAGAGGGCAATAAAACTTGTCACCGATGCGGCCTCATCTGTATATTCCCAAGAATCCCGTGATGGATTTATAAGAGCAAGAATTAGGTCTCGTTCATTGCTGCCATGTATGGAAACCAAGAAAGAAATGACTTAACTTTTGACAATTAGCTTTTAATTAGAGACTGAAATAATTCACCAAAATTTCATAAAAGCAAACACTTCACGATTTTTGAAAAGGGATCTTTTGGAAGTGTATTGATTAATTATATGTTTCTGCAATTGTGGTAATAAAATGTCAATAATTTCTCTCGATGATTAGTGTTGTTGTAGATTATAGTTTGAATATTCAAAATTATATAAGGTTATTAACTATTATCAAAGTAACACACTTCGGTCATCAAAGAATTTTTCATTTATTTAGAAAAAAGTGATTTAGTTGTGATATCATTTACTGAGGTAAATTTTGATAAAATTTAAAATTGAGAAGTTCATTTATAAAAGGGCACTTTCTAATGTATATTTTTATTTTGAATCATTTTTATTTTATAGTGTCTTTTAATTGGATGAATATTTTTCAAGTTATAAGCATTTATATGTTTGACTAGCGGCCATTTTGTTTTTCTCAAAAATGCGCTAGTAGGGCAAAATTGATTTTTCTTTTATATCACTTTGTCATCTATAGAAGCCAATACAGCAAATTATAGGTGAAGCAAATAAATATTCCACAAAGAATTGCGTTTCACCCCACCCTAATATATAGACTTGATTGAGGGGGTTTGTTCATAGGAATCGCAGCTTAGTGAGGAATAAGGGAACGAAGAGATGGTACATGTTTACTGACCGACGTTTCGGAAAAATTCTAGTTCAATCATCAGTGCTAAAAAACTTAAAACAAGTGTAAAAAAGTTAGTAAATATGATGAACAAAAACTTCATACGACAATATATTTATATAATTATATGATATTAATAATGTACTTATATTAAGTATCTAAAAATGAAAAGTGTATCAAATATAAAAAGGTAAAAATAACAGTTAAAATATACGCCTCTTATTCCTCTCTTTGGTTAACTTCCGCCCGAATTGTTCATTCTGACGAAGGTCAAGCTTTTCACTCCACCTTAGAGCTACAGTTTAACGTGGAATCCGAACCACGTCCCACCAGCAGCCAGTGTCTTAACTACTAGGCCACTCAGGGTACCCATTTATCTATCAACCACTTTCTTTATTGTGTGGCAGGATTAACAGCTGGGTTTTGCTGCGTGCCGGCTGCCGTCACCGGGTCTCGATCCCGGAGCCGATGGATTCGTAGTCAGCGACGCTAACCACTACACCACCGAGGCGCATGGGGTGTATATATATATATATATATATTATATATATATATATACACACACACAAACTCAGAATGGTCCCCTGAGAAACTTATATGTTAAACACAGACCGTGCATAGAACAAGGAACTCTTCTGGGAAATTACATCCACTATAGTTCGAATACTCGAACTATAGTGGATGTAATTTCTCAGCGTTCCTTGTTCCATGCACGGTCTGTGTTTAACATATATACAGGGTGTCCCAGGAGGAAATGTCAAGAATGCACCATTTGACTCTTTGGGTATTTCTAAGTAGAAAGTATTATATCGACATGTGCCTGATTCCCAACCGTTACCGAGATACAGGCCTCTACGGTTTCCGGGAAGGTGGATTGGACGTGGAGGACCTATGGCATGGCCCCCTCGTTCGCCTGACTTATCTCCGCTAGATTTTATTGTCTGGGGGTTCTTGAAAAGTAACGTTTATCAGCGGGGTAAGCCCGAAACTAGGGAGCAGTTGGTTGCACGTATACAGGATGCATTCATAAACCTCAGAAATGAACTTCCGCATTTTCCTTGACAAGACTCGATGGATCGGAGGCTCGCCTCGTGCATTGAAGAAGGAGGGGGTCACTTTGAAACCATTCTGCAATAAGTGCAATAGTGTATTGTATGTTTGTACTTTTTGTAAACCACAAGTGTCATTAAATAGTATCTAAGATCGCCTTTTTATTATGTTTTAATTACCCAAATGTAGAGGCTTGTATCTCGGTAACGGTTGGGAATCAGACCCATATCGATATAATACTTTCTACTTAGAAATACCCAAAGAGTCAAATGGTGCATTCTTAACATTTCCTCCTATATATATATATATATATATATATATATATATATGCACCGAGGCGCATGAGGTATATATATATATATATATAATAATGAGGTTGCTCATAAATAATAAGAAACTTAATAATCCCAATGTGCAATTATCATTAAATTTATATACGTGTGTGTGTATATATATATATATATACACTGTGCATAACTTCTGTCACACTACATATGATTGGTACGTTAGATACCCGTGAGAATGACCTACC
>JAJOZX010009988.1:0-75000 GCA_023014485.1 Bathynomus jamesi | reverse complement strand
CAAAGCCATTGTCTGTAGCTCGATCAGTGGGTAGGTAATACCGTTTACGTATAAGCGAATTGAAGACTTTGATATTGGGAGTTCGAATCCCGATGGATGCTGGTAATACTGTAATAACACTGGTATGCATATGAAATTTTTTTGTCTGCTGTGAGGGTTTTTTCAACTCATATTATATAATTCGACCATGCTGAATTCGAAAATGACATTGGTTTTCCTCAATCAGGTCAGGTTTTTTCTCTATTGGCCATTTATTATAAGTCCAATTTTATCCCCAAATTTATTGATTTTTTTAGCTTAAACACTGTAGATACGAGTAATATTATAAGAACACTCGTGAAAAATGAAAACATTGTGTGAATAAATACTTTTATTCATACAATGAATATGGAAAAAAGTTTATTGAGGAAGGAATGAAGTTTTTTGGCTTTCCGTCTGTGTTTTTCTTCGGGCACGTCTCGCTTCAAACACCAGCAATAGTCCGCCAGCATATTGATATCCCAGTTTCCCTGGTACCTCTTCCATTATTTTGATATCTTGGTGAAATCGTTCACCCTGTTCCTCACTATAATCCCCGCAATTTTCAGGAAAATAGTCCAAGTGGGACCACAAAAAGTGCATTTTTATGGACATGCGCGACCCATGAGCTTTGAAAGCTTCCATCAAGTTTTCGACAACGGCCTCGTATTCTGGACTTCTACGCTTGCCAAGAAAATCAGTGACAACTGATTTGAATGCCTGCCAGGCATTCTTCTCAGTTGGAGTCATTGCGTTTTCGAACTGAGTATCCTTGATCAAAGTTCGAATTTGAGGACCATCAAAAACCCCAGCATTTAGTTTAGCATCAGATATATGAGGAAATTTACTCTCGAGATATCGGAATGCTGAACCCTCCTTATTCATTGATTTGATGAAATTTTTCATCAAGCCCAGCTTAATATGAAGTGGTGGGAGCAAAATTTTGTTGGTGGTACAAGGGGCACTGAAACGACATTATGCGACCCAGGTTCAAAATTCTCTCTGGATGCCCATTCACGCTGTGCATAGTGCTTCTCATCCGCTCGGCTATCCCATTTGCAGAGAAACATGGGTATTTCGTGTATCCCCTTGCATTCCCAATACAAATGCCACAATCTGAAAAAAAATGAAAATATTTAAAGAATTTAGAGAATTTGTTCTATCAGATAAAAAAATCTATGCATTGGACTGTATCACTTCTGTGGGGAAGTTAAGTGTTCTTATACGCTCTCAAATAACCTTTGGAAAAA
Organism: Bathynomus jamesi; assembly: GCA_023014485.1. Taxonomy (NCBI): domain Eukaryota; kingdom Metazoa; phylum Arthropoda; class Malacostraca; order Isopoda; family Cirolanidae; genus Bathynomus; species Bathynomus jamesi. Next base: position 73,732 of record JAJOZX010009988.1, on the reverse strand, counting down.
CAACATAGTCAATAGCAATAGTTTACTTATGATATTAGTATTACCTTCAAATCTCCACAGATCCTCCAGTTATGTTGGTCGTATACGAGAGCATCCAGTAAAATTTTCATGTTATCGTAGCTCTCAGTAAGTTGTACGGAATGTGCTACAGGGACTGATGCAACCCTATTCCCAATGTTGAGAAGTACTGCTTTCAAACTTCGTTTAGACGAGTCTATAAATAGCCTCCATTCTGATGCGTTATATGGCAGCCCCAAGGATTCGATTAGCCCCTCAACATTGCAGCAGTACACTAAGGAAGAGGTATTTTCGTGCACTGCAAAAAACTTGCGGAATTCTTCCTCTCGTTTCCTATACCAGGAGAATGTTGTTCCCGGAGCCAGCAAGTTGTCCTCTCGAAGTCGTGAGCCCAAGATCTCGGCAGCTAATTTGGAAAGTCCTAAATCCCTGGTAAGATCATTAAGTTTGGCCTGGTTGAGAGGCCTCGGCTCATTTGAAGCGGTATTTTGAGGTATATACGACTGGGACTGGTCATTGGCATTGGTCATTGATTCATCATCAGAATCATCGAAGTCCAGGGTTTGAGGTGGGTCGGGTATTGGAATTCCAGGACCATGGGGTACAGGTCTCATAGCAGAAGGAATGTCAGGGTATACAACAATGTGTTTATTCTTCTTGTTAACTCCTGAAAATAGAAACACAGAAACATGGATATAAAACTTGCATATGAAATAGAAGAAGCATTCAGACAGTGGCGGCTCGTGAGGGAAGGCTGCGGTCTGTAAGATATGAAATAGGTCGATGGAGTCTGTATATTTTCTTTCTTTTTCATTCATATTGTCCCTTCGGGGACAATATGAATGAAAAAGAAAGAAAATATACAATCATTGTATATGTAAATGTAACTTGTATAACAATATGTATGTGTAAATGTATTTTCTATAACAATATGTATATGTAAATGTATGATTACCATTATGGTGAATATTATGCTATATATGGTGAATATTACATTATGGTGAATATTATGTCAAGTTTCATACGAGGATTTCAAAATATTTAAGAAAAATAAATTTATAAGCCCACCTTGGAGGTTTGTCATGCAGAAATAGCAATCTGTCACGTGATCCTTTCCTTCTCTCCAAATCATGGGAATTCCAAAAGGCAAAGATTTCGCTCTGCCTTTGCTCCATCTTCTCAAATTTTCAATGCACGTCTTGCAGCACATATGAGGGGCGAAATTTTTGTCTTGGTCTCCTAGCTTAATTCCAAAGTATGCTCTATACATTGTCTTCACAAATTTAGTGATTTGGGACTGGTTATTTGGCATGGTAACCGTCCCACATATGTAGCAGAATCTATTGGGATCATTTTTACACGCTCTATTCATTATGAAATATTTTATCTATATGCCTGAAAAGTAAAAAAGATATTATACAAGTGAAACAAGTGATGATAGATGTTACTGTTCCAATTCCGCTTTGACAAAATCACGAAAAATTCTATTTTACTTATGAGGCCATAGCCGGATAACCTGAGCTGATTGAGAAAAACGGATTACAGATTCGAAATCAGCAGGAAAAACTCTATAAGAATCACTACAAAACCCTTGACAGCAAAATTGATGCATACCAGTGTAATAGTAATAACAGAAATTAGAGCAATGGACCGCAGTAGTTGGCCTGAGCGCTGTGCCACTTTCTGGCCCTTCCGACTGATTATATCTTCCCTACATATGAACAGCCAGGCCTATTTCTATTCCTCAAAATTCTCCTCCCGTTCACATCGATGCATTTGGAGGGGGGGGGGGAGTGAGTAGCCTAGACCAGGGGCTGTCAAGAACAGCAACAGCAAAAATCGTTTGTTTTCTACAAAAAGAAGGGTTTTACAATATAAAGTTATACAGGGTGGACCCCAAAAATATGTACCCGATTTTAAAACGAAACTACAGTATAATAATATAAGATAGTATTTACTAATAAAACTCATTGAGTTAGGCAAAAGTCAAAATTTTTGTACTAAATAACCTTTTTTATTTTTTGTGTTACAGGTTACAGGTTTAAAATACCCAACTTAAATTTATAAACAAAGAATCTTTATCGCTGAGGAGGAGTATAATATCAGAAGTCAATCAGTAATAGCGAAACAGCGCTCATTTTGCACCTGTAACAAAATCAGGATTATCGCGTAAAAAAAATTTTATGCTCGTAAAAGAACGAAGTTTATGTATAATAAATCGATAAATTCTTAGAAGAAGAAAGTATAAATATCAGTTAATCAATATAAATATTATATAAAAAATGTATTGGAGTTTGTTGGGTAAATGTATGTGATTAGGTAAGTATATTTGAAGATCTTGTCAATTTGGTATCTTAAAATTTAATAAATATTATACAAGATATGGTCTTAAAATGAAGTAATACCATTTTTAAATAAAATTTACAGAACTGTATCTCAAATACTGTATACACACACGTGTACATACATGGGATACATACATGTACATACATGGGATAAATTTTACAATTAAACGTGTGAAAATAATAAATGATGCACACCCACCGGGAAAATTTAAGTTATTCCAGGGCCTTCCATGTACTGAGCACTTCATTATTTCTTGACGATGTTCATTATAGAAAAGCCATGGGATCGCTCTTTATTTTTCCCCTGTGGGTGTGCATCACTGCATCTCATATATATATATATATATATATATATATATTAATTTATAGCGTGGGCGTGGGTGTGCATTATATAAGTACATGTGTGCATATACATACACATAAATATGGATTATATTATAACGTACCACTGAACTGGTTACACGATAACCGAATATTATATAACATAACCGGTCTGAGAAATGGTTGGTTGTTCGTTTGTACGTCCAATTGAGGGCATTGAAACAAGGGTCGGGCCACTCATCACTGCACCCCACTCTTCATTTCTCAGACTGGCTTGGGACAGTCTTTGGCAATATGTTTTGAAAGCACTTTGTATGTCTTCTATGCTTACAGTGTCTCTCGTATTTTGTAAGATTTTCAGAGCATATACCAGTGGTTCTTAACCCCTGGGTCGCGCCCCAAAATTGGGTCGCCAAGACATTTTGATTGGGTCATTAAATTGTCATTTATCACTTATGTTATCCCAAATCATTTTACCAATTAAATATTTATTTTATTATCTATTACGAGTGAACTGTTTGAAGGCATGGGTCGCCGAGCTAGCCCCGAGACCAGAATTTGGGTCGCAGCCTAAAAAGGTTAAGAACCACTGGCATATACGAAGCGATACTCGGTTACTGGTAAGTTTTTATAAGCATGCATCTAGCGTGATCTTTGTTTTTCTGCTATGGAAATTCCTTCAGATAATTTCCATTATTTACGTGGTTGTTGTAATTTTAATGTTATACTGTTCTCTGTTCTCTAATGACGCTATTACTCCAAGATTCTTGATTTGTGGGTTTGGTGTTTTCTGTTTGTGTTGCAATGTTTTGTACTCTTTATTCCGTAGCTCCTTCTTGTTACCATATCGTATGAGTTGGAATTTTTCTTCTTTGAATTTCATATTGTTGTTATCCGACCACCTTTATTATCCGACCACCTGATTAGTGTTTCATTGTTATTTTTTAGTTTTTCTGTATGTCCATTACAGTTTGATATTACCTTGCATACCTTTGAGTCGCCTGCGAAACACGCTACGACAATAATATCTACATTTATATCTGGAGTCATTATGGTGTAGCGGAACAAATTCGAACTGAATAACGTCAACCTCTATAAAGATGCACTCCATGAGGTCTCCTTGCGTGAAATCGACACCAAAATTTCCGAAAAGGTCAAACAATTCGATCTTAAGCGGTTCTATTTAATTGATGTTAAGTTGGTTTAAAATAGGCGAGTCTCGGTTAGGTTACATTATGTCTGGTTAGATTACGCTGGTTAGGTAAGGTTGGGTTAGCATCTTCAATTAAGATCTGAAGTGTACATATGTGGGTTAGTCACATTCAGTTAAAATATTAAACAAACTTTTAATTATTATTTAAAATCTTAAATAGATGAATATGGATAAAGTTCTTTTGATTTGATTATAAAAATCGCTAAATAATAAATTTATTGAATCAATAAATGCTTTAAAGGGAAAAGGAGCACGCTTTTAAATACAATAATTCAATTATTTTTTATTTATTGAGTTTTATAATCAAATTTTAAAAAAAAAACCCACAGGTGTCTATATACTTTTGTCAACTCTCCGTAGAATAATGTCGACACGGATAAGATCGAATGTCATCATGATGTAATTCAATTTTGTGCATGTAATTCATCATTATTACAAATGGCAAAGGAGCTAAATCTGTACCTTGCGGGACACAGATGATTACAACTAAAACTTCAAATTTAACTCCGATTATTTCATCCAGAAATATATATATAATTCAAAATATATACATGTACTTTATTTTATATATATATATATATATATATATATATATATATATATTATATATATATATATATATATATATAATAATTGAACAGGAACACCAGAGAAAATACAAACATCCTTCAAGGTTTAATAGTACCAACGTTTCGGAAATGCACTAATTCCATCTTCAGGGCTAAAACAATAAAATTCCAAATCACATACAAAATTACAAAATACAAATTGCTTAATAACAATTTAAAATAAACTTAAAAAAAAAAAAAAAAAAAAATTATAAAAAGTAGCTAAGAAAATGTAAAACATTAAAACTAAAAGGTAAATAAATGTGAAGTTAACAAGTTAAAATTATAAAAAGTAGGTTAAGGTACTAGTTTATTTTATTTACATTTCAGTTTTAATGCTTTTACTTTTTATAATTTTAACTTGTTAACTTCACATTTATTTACCTTTTAGTTTTAATGTTTTACATTTTCTTAGCTACTTTTTATAATTTTTTTTTTTTTTTTTTTTTAAGTTTATTTTAAATTGTTATTAAGCAATTTGTATTTTGTAATTTTGTATGTGATTTGGAATTTTATTGTTTTAGCCCTGAAGATGGAATTAGTGCATTCCGAAACGTTGGTACTATTAAACCTTGAAGGATGTTTGTATTTTCTCTGGTGTTCCTGTTCATTATTAAACTGCGTTTTCCACGCCACCAATCAATAGCCGATATAATCACCAAACGCTATGGAAGACCAGCATTGCACATGTATAGAAGACTTGAAAAACTTGACTACAAGGCTAGAAAACTTCAGTGTGATTTGCGGTTCCTTACTTGCTGCAGAAACCAGGGTTTGATTCCTGGCTTTTTGAGGTTCAAACTTAGTAACTTTCATTTACAAAAAAGTGAAACCTATAGGAACTGTCAAAAACAATTACTAGATGCAGAAATTAAATTTAAGAAAAGGCTCATTAATGAATGTAATCGGGATCTTAATCGGTCTACCTGTGATTTTAAGTCTCTGATGTCTGGTATAGATTCAACACATCTTTTGAACGTCATTCAGACGGGCAATTTGAAATGTATTGCAAGGGTGAATTTTGTTCAGAACAGGAAACTCCAAAAATTAGGATATAATACGAGTAATAATCTAGCAGCTAATGATCTCATCTTTAATTATTCTTCCAAAGTTCTCAGTGATATTCAAAAATCTGCCCTTTGTAAAGGCCTGAAATTCTCTCTTACTCCAAAGAATCTTAATTTTTACAATTATTTCCTCAACTTTGAGTTATTTTTTAAGGACCTTTTTAAACATTCATTCTTTGACCCACATAATAAAGGTTTTAACTTTTTATCTAATAATTTACGTAATTTAGCTTTTACTTCATTTTATGCTTTTAACCCTTATGGCAATAGATCTAATATGGAGGTGGAAGAGTTTCAAAGTCTAAGAAATCTGTCTTTGGACAAGTCATTGGTGGTTACAAGACCAGACAAAGGCAATGGCGTTGTTCTTTTGGACAGGAATGTTTATGTTGATAAAATGTTAGATATTTTAAATGATGCAACTAGATTTACTAAAGTAACTGGTGACATTTTTGCTTTAATTTTAAAACAGGAAGATAAAATTAATAGGTATCTTAGAAAACTTAAATCTAATAATATAATCTCAGCCACGGTTTTTACTAAATTATTTGTTTCTGGATCCAGCCCAGGCATTATGTATGGACTCCCTAAAATACACAAACCTAATTGTCCGCTTAGGCCAATTTTATCGGCTCTAGGAACTTTTAGTTATAACCTTTCAAAATTCTTGGTTCCCATACTATCACCTATAACTTATAATTTGTATACAGCACGGGATTCTTTTTCTTTCGTTAGAGAAATTACCTCATTAAATAATAATTCTTACACAATGGCTAGCTTCGATGTAAAATCTTTATTTACCAATGTGCCTGTTGCAGAAACTATTGATATATGTATTGATAATCTTTTTAATAATACTGATACTGTGCAGGGTTTTAATAGAGGCCAAATGAAAGAACTATTAAAATTTTCCGTGGAAGACCTTATATTTATATTCAACGGTGAATATTTTAAACAGACTGAAGGTGTTCAAATGGGTCTGCCTCTTGGTCCCACCTTAGCTAACGCGTTTTCTGTGTCATCATGAAGTCAAATGGTTGAATGAGTGTCCTTCCAACTTTAAACCGGTTTTTTATAGAAGATATATTGATGACACTTTTCTCCTGTTTAAATCACCAGACCATATCCCTTTGTTTCGTAATTACCTTAATTCTAAGCACCCTAACATTCAATTTACTTCAGAAGTTGAATCTAATAGCTCTCTGTCCTTTTTGGACATTAAGATAATAAAAACTAATTCCTCTTTTGAAACTTCCGTTTACCGAAAGCCGACATTTACCAATCTTACTATGAACTTTTCTTCCTTTATCCCTTTAGGTTTCAAACGAAATTTAATCTCGACTCTGACCAATAGAGCTTTCAATATCTGTTCAGATTACTTCAAACTACACGATGAACTAGATTTCATCCGAAAACTCCTTGCCAAGAATAATTTCCCTTCTAGACTGGTCGAGACTACAATAGGCAGAACCTTAAATAGACTAATAAGCCCTACAACTAGAAACTTAATTACAGTCCCCAAAGATATCCTGTATTTCACTTTGCCCTATATGGGAACCTCAAGTTTTAACATTAGAAATAAACTTTTAAAATTGCTCAAGGAATTCTACCCACAACTGTGTATAAAAATTATATTCACCCCGTCTAAATCGATTTACCATTTATTTAAATACAAGGATGTTATTCCTACACTTCTTAAGTCATCTATAGTTTATCAATACAAGTGTGACCACTGTATGGGTCATATATAGGTAAAACTAAAAGACATTTAAAATCTCGTATTTACGAACATCTCGGTAAATCGGTCCGTACAAATTTACCCCTTGGCAAACCACCTAATTCTCTCATACGTAATCACTCGCACAACAATAACCACCCAATTTCACAGTCTAATTTCACCGTACTTGATGCTGGAAGCTCTGACTTTAAGCTTAAAATTATGGAGTCTCTGTTTATTTATAAACTAAAACCAGACCTAAATCTGACGAATCATCGATAGATCTGCTATGTTTTGGTTAAGGTACTAGTTTATTTTATTTACATTTCAGTTTTAATGCTTTTACTTTTTATAATTTTAACTTGTTAACTTCACATTTATTTACCTTTTAGTTTAATGTTTTACATTTTCTTAGCTACTTTTTATAATTTTTTTTTTTTTTTTTTTTTTTTAAGTTTATTTTAAATTGTTATTAAGCAATTTGTATTTTGTAATTTTGTATGTGATTTGGAATTTTATTGTTTTAGCCCTGAAGATGGAATTAGTGCATTCCGAAACGTTGGTACTATTAAACCTTGAAGGATGTTTGTATTTTCTCTGGTGTTCCTGTTCATTATTAAACTGCGTTTTTCCACGCCACCAATCAATAGCCGATATATATATATATATATATATATATATATATATATTATATATATAATATGGTGGAGCCACCAGCTTGACCTTCGTGTGAAGAGAGACCAATGCACGGAACTGCTACGAGCTTACGAAGAGGTGTATATATATATATATATATATATATATATAAGCAATTATATTCCTATATAATTTGTTCTCTATCGACCTTTACTTAATAGGTATTACTACATCGCGACGGACGGAAGAATAATTAAAATAATAGAAGAGTAAATAAGGTCTTCCCAAAACTAGAATTGATTTCAATGCATAAAAGATTCGTTGGGTTTCGTGTCTTCATAAATTATTCACAATTTTTACAGAATTTGGTCTCGCTTTATCTTAATTTTGCAACAAAATTATACCTTGGTAATGTTCACTTTTCGTCTTTCTAAACAATTTACCTCCCACCTTGCGACCAATTTCTGTATTAGTTCCCGCTAAGATTTCAAATGTATTATTTTGTGTGTGTGTATATATATAATATATATATATATATATATATATATATATATACTGTGTATATATATATATATATATATATATATATATATAATCTATATATATATATATATATATATATATATATATATATAATATATTCTGTACAAATTTACTGACCTTAAATTTGCTTTTGGCTATATATATATCCGAAAACAAATATTCGTCCTGAGAAATGTTTCAGTTAAATTTGCCCTTTTGTACCCATTTGGGAAAAAGGTAACAAATACAAAAATTAGTTTAACTCCAACATATAATGTAAAACATCAAAGAATTTGAGGAAAATTAAAAAGGTAAAATGCAAAAGTTTTCGTACATTTATTTATAAAATTATTTAATACTTTGTGTGTGTCCACCTTCGGCATGAAGAACTTAAAATTTGTATCAGTAGTTGGCTGTTTATTGATTAGAGACTGTTGGCAGTTCTGAATTATCGAATTTTCTCTGTGAATCTTTATGGAAGACGGATGACTGTACGAGCCATTAGTGAGCGATGGGTTGTCGTGATAAAGAGGTGTCTACAGATCTTAAGAGATCTGTTATTACTGCACACGAGTCTGGAAAGAGTTATGGAAGATAGGAGAACAGCTTCGAATTCCATTTACGACGGTTCCTCCAGTTATGAAGAAATGGAAAGGCTTTGGAACAATTAAAACTCTACCAAGGTGTAGAAGACCTTGCAAGATTTCAGAACGTACAGCTAGACGGAATGAAAGAATGGCTGCTTCGAATCCAAGAGTGACTACAGCCGATATTTGCTAAACATTAAGACTGCTAAATTCGATGGCCATCCCTCCACTGTACGTCGTACATTGAACAAGAATGGTGTACATGGAACAGTTGCACGAAGAAAACCTCTGCTACAAAAAGCGCACAAAGAAGCTCATTTAAAGTACGCCAAAGATCATCAAAATGATGGATTTGCATTCTGGAAGAAAATTCCCTGGACAGACGAGATCAAAATTGATTTAATCGGGAACAACGAGCAACGGTATGTTTGGCGAAAATCAAATACTGCATTTAAAGAAAAAAAACATCCTTCCTACGGTTAAATACGGTGGTGGTGGTGGTTTGCTTGTTTAGTACTTCTGGCAGGGCCGCCGAGAGGGCGGGGAAGCTGGGATAAATCCCCGGGGCCCGGGTCCGGGAAAAGCAGTTAATCGAATTAAATGGAACGCTAAAAATAGATACGTAGAGCAAAAGTGTAATAGATATTATTAATCGATAAATAATCGATAACTGGAAAATATTTTCTTTCACAATAAATAAATTTGAGAAAAAGTTATTTTATAATTATACAATACGAGATCCATGAGCCTCATCTGAGAAATGCCCAAGACCGACTGACAGATCTGGGAACCATCGTAATTGAAAGCCAGTTAGCCCGTACTTTAAGTTTCATCAGAATCATTTACCACTTTGCTAGAGAGAAGGCAAAGAAAGTACACTTCTAATTATGAAAATCTTGCAGTAAACAATTGTCGTGCCTGCATGGACTGGTACTGCATTTGTAAATTGTATAGTGATACAATTAATATAATTGATTCGAAAAATATATGGTCATTTTCTTCCGAGTTGTTTATTCATACTGTATGTTTTGAATAGTGACTTGGACATATAATCAGTTTGCTCGTTATGTACACAAAAAACATTCATAATAAAATACTGAGTAAACAGGGGGGCCCATATACCAATCCTTCCCCGGGGCAGCTCTCGGCGGCCCTGGCTTATGGTCCAGGAAAGCTCGTTGTCATCAATGAAAACTTTAATTTGAATAAATATCAAGAAAGTTTACGTGAAAATGTATTGCCTTCAGTTCGGGAGTCGCGAATGGGTTGCAACTGGTTACTGCAACAAGAGATAATTATTCAAAACATAAAGGTAAGAGCACCATAAAATAGCTTCAACAAAAGAATTTTAAGCGTCTCGAGTGGCCCAGTCAAATCTCGGATCTCAATTTAATCGAAAATTTATGGTTTGATTTGAAAAATGCTCTCCTTCGAATGTGAATGAATTGCAACAATTTTCTTTCGAAGAATGGGGCTGAAATTTCTAGTGAGAGATGTCGAAACCTTGTAGAAAAATACCCAAAACGAATCACTGAAAGTTATTGAATCAAAAGGTGAACACACAGAAAGTATTATAATTTTGTAAATAAGTGTACGAAAACTTTTGCATTTTAACTTTTTTTATTTTATTTTCCTCAAATTCTTTGATATTTTACATTATATATCGGAGTTAAACTAACTTTTTTATTTTTTAAATGTTTCCAAACGAACGATAAACTGTTCCTAACTATCTTACTATCTTATAAATGGTACAAAAGATTAAGAAACAATCAGTATAACTGAAATATTTCTCTGTACGAATACTTATTAGCGCCATGGTGTATATATATATACTGGTATGTGTGTGTGTGTGTCCTTTCCTTCGTGGTTTTATTCATCATATATATATATATATATGGAGAGAGAGAGAGAGAGAGATGTAGGTAAATAAACCGTAAAAATTGTCCTTTGTGATTTGCGGAGTTCCCAGTAAAAGAGTGAAATTCAACTATTGTGTTTTCGTACTGAATAATTTACGAGTTACTTTCCAGTAAATTTAAAGTTACTTTAGGCTTTCTATCTAAATTATTCGTTGAATTTAATGAATAAATAATAAATTACATTAAGCTTTTAAGGTAATTATACAAATTCACAATTACAGTGCACTGTAATTTTTTTTTCCTACTGCTGGTTAAGTAAATTCCGCTAAAATATAATTTTTTGGTTAATCATTTTATGGGATCGATAGAGAGAGAGAGAATTTAGAGAGAATTTAGAGAGATATGATTCAGTGCATGACAGTTATTTGATCATATATATGCGTGTTATGTATGAAGCCATTTTAGGCCTATAGAAAATTTGGTTGGTTCGACCTATAATTATTATATGTGACGAACCAAAAATATATATGAATCGTTTAATTGCATGAGCGTAATATATATATATATATATATATATATATATATATATATATATATTATATTTTCTTCAATTCATTTTTTCCCTTGTCTATGACCTCCACTGTTTGAAATGTAGTGTGTCCAGGTATCTCAAAAACCTTGAACCGTGATTTTGGTTCTCTTCTTCCTCTATGGACAGGGTGGGGGGCCGTTTTTGTGGTCATTCGCCTTTGGCCTCTCTTTCCTTCATATATATATATATATATATTATATATATATATTTATATATTATATATATATATATATTCGTCTGAATGAACAATTCGGGCGGAAGCAAAACGAAGGTTAATCAAAATATATTCACAGGCAAAGAATAAAATGATATCTATTATAACTGCAAAGAAGTCCTTGCGTTTTACATTATAAGACCTTCGCGTGGATAGGCTACTGTGTTCCGTAAAGTCTCTAATCCAATCGAAATGTGTTTATTGATGAAACCATATTATAAATGTTCAAAATGTCCCTCATTCAGTTCAAAGCGCGTCTGTGTAAATAATAATTCATTATCCAATGTAATTACCTTTGGGTACAGACTTTTCTGACAGTTTATTGCATTTGTATAGAAATCACCTTCAGTTTCTGTATTTGTAAGAGTATTCAAATATGCCTTATATATATATATATATATATATATATATATATATATATATATATATATATGCAGTTTAACTATTTTTGGGAGAAAATATTTGATTTATTTTTTTCGCAAAATATTTCATATACTGTGACGTCATACTCGTAATTATAAAAATGTTTATTTAACGTTATCGTGCATGAAAATGGCTTAGATAGGATGTTAAGTATTACACTGGTATGCATCAATTTTGCTGTCAAGGATTTTGTAAGTGATTCTTAGAGTTTTTCCTGCTGATTTCGAATCTGCAATCCGTTTTTCTCAATCAGCTCAGGTTATTCGGCTATGGCCTCATAAGTAAAATAGAATTTTCGTGATTTTGTCAAAGCGGAATTGGAACAGTAACATCTATCATCACTTGTTTCACTTGTATAATATCATTTTTTTACTTTTCAGGCATATAGATAAAATATTTCATAATGAATAGAGCGTGTAAAAATGATCCCAATAGATTCTGCTACATATGTGGGACGGTTACCATGCCAAATAACCAGTCCCAAATCACTAAATTGTGAAGACAATGTATAGAGCGTACTTTGGAATTAAGCTAGGGACCAGGACAAAAATTTCGCCCCTCATATGTGCTGCAAGACGTGCATTGAAAATTTGAGAAGATGGAGCAAAGGCAGAGCGAAATCTTTGCCTTTTGGAATTCCCATGATTTGGAGAGAAGGAAAGGATCACGTGACAGATTGCTATTTCTGCATGACAAACCTCCAAGGTGGGCTTATAAATTTATTTTTCTTAAATATTTTGAAATCCTCGTATGAAACTTGACATAATATTCACCATAATTTAATATTCACCATATATAGCATAATATTCACCATAATGGTAATCATACATTTACATACACATATTGTTATAGAAAATACATTTACACATACATATTGTTATACAAGTTACATTTTCTTTCTTTTTCATTCATATTGTCCCCGAAGGGACAATATGAATGAAAAAGAAAGAAAATATACAGACTCCATCGACCTATTTCATATCTTACAGACCGCAGCCTTCCCTCACGAGCCGCCACTGTCTGAATGCTTCTTCTATTTCATATGCAAGTTTTATATCCATGTTTCTGTGTTTCTATTTTCAGGAGTTAACAAGAAGAATAAACACATTGTTGTATACCCTGACATTCCTTCTGCTATGAGACCTGTACCCCATGGTCCTGGAATTCCAATACCGACCCACCTCAAACCCTGGACTTCGATGATTCTGATGATGAATCAATGACCAATGCCAATGACCAGTCCCAGTCGTATATACCTCAAAATACCGCTTCAAATGAGCCGAGGCCTCTCAACTAGGCCAAACTTAATGATCTTACCAGGGATTTAGGACTTTCCAAATTAGCTGCCGAGATCTTGGGCTCACGACTTCGAGAGGACAACTTGCTGGCTCCAGGAACAACATTCTCCTGGTATAGGAAACGAGAGGAAGAATTCCGCAAGTTTTTTGCAGTGCACGAAAATACCTTTTCCTTAGTGTACTGCTGCAATGTTGAGGGGCTAATCGAATCCTTGGGCCTGCCATATAACGCATCAGAATGGAGGCTATTTATAGACTCGTCTAAACGAAGTTTGAAAGCAGTACTTCTCAACATTGGGAATAGGGTTGCATCAGTCCCTGTAGCACATTCCGTACAACTTACTGAGAGCTACGATAATATGAAAATTTTACTGGATGCTCTCGTATACGACCAACATAACTGGAGGATCTGTCGAGATTTGAAGGTAATACTAATATCATAAGTAAACTATTGCTATTGACTATGTTGTTTTTCCAAAGGTTATTTGAGAGCGTATAAGAACACTTAACTTCCCCACAGAAGTGATACAGTCCAATGCATAGATTTTTTTATCTGATAGAACAAATTCTCTAAATTCTTTAAATATTTTCATTTTTTTTTCAGATTGTGGCATTTGTATTGGGAATGCAAGGGGGATACACGAAATACCCATGTTTCCTCTGCAAATGGGATAGCCGAGCGGATGAGAAGCACTATGCACAGCGTGAATGGGCATCCAGAGAGAATTTTGAACCTGGGTCGCATAATGTCGTTTCAGTGCCCCTTGTACCACCAACAAAAATTTTGCTCCCACCACTTCATATTAAGCTGGGCTTGATGAAAAATTTCATCAAATCAATGAATAAGGAGGGTTCAGCATTCCGATATCTCGAGAGTAAATTTCTTCATATATCTGATGCTAAACTAAATGCTGGGGTTTTTGATGGTCCTCAAATTCGAACTTTGATCAAGGATACTCAGTTCGAAAACGCAATGACTCCAACTGAGAAGAATGCCTGGCAGGCATTCAAATCAGTTGTCACTGATTTCCTTGGCAAGCGTAGAAGTCCAGAATACGAGTCCGTTGTCGAAAACTTGATGGAAGCTTTCAAAGCTCATGGGTCGCGCATGTCCATAAAAATGCACTTTTTGTGGTCCCACTTGGACTATTTTCCTGAAAATTGCGGGGATTATAGTGAGGAACAGGGTGAACGATTTCACCAAGATATCAAAATAATGGAAGAGAGGTACCAGGGAAACTGGGATATCAATATGCTGGCGGACTATTGCTGGTGTTTGAAGCGAGACGTGCCCGAAGAAAAACACAGACGGAAAGCCAAAAAAACTTCATTCCTTCCTCAATAAACTTTTTTCCATATTCATTGTATGAATAAAAGTATTTATTCACACAATGTTTTCATTTTTCACGAGTGTTCTTATAATATTACTCGTATCTACAGTGTTTAAGCTAAAAAAATCAATAAATTTGGGGATAAAATTGGACTTATAATAAATGGCCAATAGAGAAAAAACCTGACCTGATTGAGGAAAACCAATGTCATTTTCGAATTCAGCATGGTCGAATTATATAATATGAGTTGAAAAAACCCTCACAGCAGACAAAAAAATTTCATATGCATACCAGTGTTATTAGTCAAGAGCAGGGGGGGGGGGGGGGTCATGGATTATATATTTATCGGGTGGGGGTGGGGGTGGTTGCAAAGTCAGAAAATAAATTACTTTTGTTATCAATGGTGGGTACTTACTGTCTTTAACTACATTTTCAGGGTATGTAAAGTTATGTTAAGTTTACATGTAGTTTAATTCGCTGCTCTATATACATGTTCAGTGGTATTTCTCTCTACCTCCTAGCGTCTTCCGGTTAAATTGCAGAAGGCATCCCTAACACATTCCAGGTCTACTGAGTGCCACTCTAAATGGTACGTCTACTTGACATCTCATAATTAATTTAGCTTTCTGAATTGAATAACAGCTATTTTGAAATGTTTACTAGATATTTCAAATATCTGAAAACGGTGCTTTAAATGTTTCAGATATACAATATAAAGGCTTACAGATTAAACATTTCATGTGTATAATAAGTTAGTTTTCTATTCTTTGCGCCTATAGACGCACGCGCATTGGGGTTAAAAATATTTGGAAATTGTGACGCAGTTTATTTATTGTTTGTATTTATAGGCTATCTCGAAAAGAGGAGGAAAAAATTATTATATTTGCGCCTTTATTCATTTATTCCTTGTAGGCTAATGTCTTCTGAGCGTCTGTCATGCATTTATTAATTTAATTTATTTGGCTAGGACTTGGCTGGTAAAGTCCTTCAGCATGTGACCCTGAGCCTTAGACCCTAGGCCGTTTGATATATAATAGACCTACCCTAGGTTTAGTCTCTAAGTTAGATAAGTTAAAAAGGGTTCGGGTTAGAACGACCAAAGAGAATTTAGAAGTGAGCGGTAAAGTATTTGAGGAAAATGAATTGAAACATAAATATTCAGCTGAAAAGAGTCGACTTTTAGGAGAACTAATTCGAGTATTGTAGAACTGATAGATAATTTTCATCATGTAAGTTACAGGACGTCATTTGATAGGGATACAAAGTTAATTACAAGAAGAAAGGTTATAAATTGAAGGTCAAAAGTTTTAAGAGAACTTAAATTTACACCTAAACTTTCATGCAGTAAATATTTCATTGTTAGACAATTCATTAGACATTTCGGATTATTCTTTTCAATTGTTTCAAAAATTGGGACAATTTAGACATTTCAATTGACTTACTGAAATGTCTAACGAAATGTTTAACTAATATGAAATGTCTAACGTACTAGTCATTTCAAAATTTGCAAAATTGGGTCAATGAAACGTCTAACGAAACGTTTACTTCTATTTCGAGTGTTCCCCCACTGAGAAATAGATCGATGCATTTTAGAGGAGTTGCTGGACGCGATTCCCCTCAAGTCTGTGGATTAGAAATGTGTATTCCTGCTCTGCCATCTGTGGATTGACATCTCCTGTATAATAAGTTGTAAGCTTCTCAGTATGCTCATGTTTTCAACTGAAGGAGGTGTTAGACTACTTATGAGTTTTAGCAGTGGTGTTGTTTCAGTGCTGAATCTCTCAGTGATTCTTTCATAGCATAGCTCCAGGGTTGCAAAAGAGAAATTTATGTAAATTGCATCTTTTGAACTAAGCACAACTTTATTTTGTCTCGTGATTGATCCAGTCTTTTGGTTTGGACACTTTTCTTGCTCTTCTTACCTATTGAAAAATTATCTGTAGTTTTGAAGCAAGATGTTCAGTTTCAGTCCATAACTCCTGGAAAAAATATTTCAGCTGATCTCAGAGACTCTCATTCAGTTCTGCAGTCCTCAATCATTTCTGCTGCTGCGCTAATGTGTATATCTCTTGCCTGAAGATATCTGAAGACCACACCCGTCACTGAAAGAATTCTGCTGAATGTTACCAAATAAGAACAAAAATCAAAAGCGATAGTTTAGCAGAGCCAGTGCTGTACCAGATGCCTCTTTGTTAAATGCATTACCAACCTGGATTTGATGTAGTGTCTCTACAACTCAGGTGTAGAAAGCAAAGGTTTCAATTGTCAAATTTGCCTGACCATCTAGGGTGTATGTCAAGTACCTCACTGAATCTTTTATTTTTCAAAATTTACTAAAGTGTTTATGCAGTATATGAATTTGGGATTATTAAGACATTACGTGAAAGCATTTAAAAGGCCGTGACCCCGCCCCGTGCCCTATCACGACGCCACTAGTCAGGACTTTCAGGAGAGCTAGAAACTTGCGCAGTGCTCAGGCCAACTAATGCGGCCTATTGCTCTATAACGTCCTGTATCATTACTACCAGCATCATCGGGATTTGAACCTACGACCTCAAAGTCTTCACTGAAGGCCCTGGATTTGAGTCTCTGCTATAACTTCAAATTCCAGCGATTAAAGTGCTGATGTAGGTCTTCTTGATTGGGTAGGGGTTCGGACCCCACGTAAAGCTGTGGGTCACCTCCGACATATGACCTTAGATGTTTCGAAGGAGCTAAACGTTCTCAAATATTATTATTATTATTATTATATTATTATTATTATATGAAGCTCCACGCTTGTTCTACACAAATCGAACCAAAGCTTAAACAGTTTCAGGCAGTAAAAGTAAATATTGAAATTTTATTTGGCTTCCATATTGGCATCATACAAACGATTGTTTTTCATGTGGAAAATTTATGTACCAAACTTTTCATATAATATTTAATGCGATATATATATATATATTTTTTTTTTGGGGCTAGCTTCCGCCCGAATTGTTCATTCTGACGAAGGTCAAGCTTTTCACTCCACCTTAGACCTACAGTTTAACGTGGAATCCGAACCACGCCCCATCAACATCCCAGCGTCTTAACCACTAGGCCACCTAGGGTACCCATTTATCTACCAACCACTTTCTTTAATGTGTGGAAGGATGAACGTCGGGTCTCGAACCTGGGGCCGATGGATTCGTAGTCAGCGACGCTAACCACTACACCACCGAGGCGCATATATATATATAATATATATATATTAGTGGTGGACCGGATGTCAGTTTTTCAACATCCGCGGATGCGGATGCGGATATTTAATTAATCTATCAATGTAATATAGAATTATGAATGTATGACATAATTTTTCAAATTTCGTGATATTACTATTATGGGAGGCAATGCATAAGAATTAAAATTAATATTAATGTTTCATTATGATAAAAATAATAACTTTCTCAAGAGTTTCAGCCACAGAAAATTCAATGAAACAAGTTTCATTCAATTTTCTGTGTTTACCACGTATTTGTATTTTCAGGTTTATATATTTGTTTGTTCATTAATAATTAATACTTTACATGAAATGTGCATGACTGGGCCTCATAAGCTACTTTATAAGCTAATTTAATTGTAAATTGCATAATTTATTAGAGGTAATATCCGCAGTCAGAAGTGCGGATGCGGATGTTAAAAATGATGCGGATGCGGATATCCGGTCCACCACTAATATATATATATACACACAGACAGGGTGAGTCAGAAATCCTGCCACATAGGATAATATCATATATTTAAGTAAATTTATAAATTTCCTAATTGATATTCGTTTTAGATTTTGAATTTGTTATTTACATTGAATTTATTTATCACCCCTTTCTAGAAATTGCGGAACCAGCGCACGAACCATTGCACACTCCTCAGGAAAAGGTGAAATTTAGTCCTATTCCACATTTTGAACATTTTTTAGAACTATCAATTGTGAACTGTACGTTAAATGTTTGTAAGGAAATACAAAATGAACATATATATACATACTTAAATATACGGTATTATGGTATGAGGCACGACTTGTGACTCACCCTGTATATATATATATTAAAGAAAGAAGGCAATTTGCAACGAACATATGTCCCGTTTTATGTCAGTAACAGAATAAAAAATTCAACTTTATTTCTCCACAAAAGGCTTTTTCCTTCCATGATTGGTATCCCAACCCAATTCCCCACACCATTAAATAGACAAATCATACAGAGAAAATAGAGAAATATAATATATATAGCTAAATATATATAGGGTGAACCAAATGTAGGTGGACAGTAAATGATAACGTTTATTTTGAGAATACATATTTAATTTTTTTGTATACTATAATACAAAATAAAATTTAAATAAATTTAGTTATAATATTAATATAATAAAACACAAACACCATAGTATAATGAACACCATAGTTATAATATAATATAACACAAACCGTATTCAACCTACTGTCCACCTACTTTTGGTTCACCGTGTATATATACACACTCGGGTATGATTTAAAACGGAGAGATTTTTTCATTATTTGTCCAAAAATATTAATTATTTTATAATTTTTATTATTTATTTATTATTTATTAATTTATTATTAATTACTTTTTTCAAAATTTTCAAAACGAATCTTAAATATTTTTCAGACAATATTTTCAGACACTTTTTTTTTTTTTTTTTTTTTTTTTACATTAGACAATTTTTCTGGCAACACAAATTATTTCAACGAACCAAATATTATGGAAAGAAATCTTTTAAAAAAAAATGAAAAAAAATTAATAACGCCCCCCACCCAAAAACATATATATATATATATATATATATATATATATATATATATACACAAATAATAATATTTGAAAATCATTATTTAAGGAAATTGGGGGAGAGGCGGAGAGGGGGGGGGGGAAATAAAAAAAAATTCGTAACTAATAATTTTTCACCGTACAGAAAAATTCATTCCGTCAAAATTTTCTAATACCAGCAGCCCCCACCTCCCACCCCGACCCAATCCCCCTCCCCACCCCCTTGTCAAAAAAAAAATGGAAATTGCAAAAAAATAAAAAAATAAAAATATAAAAAGGATATTTTTTCCCCATTTACTATAATTGAATAGTCGCTTGGGTGTCATAAATTATTTCAATTCCAGTTTTTGATTTGTGGATTTGATGGATTGCATGTGGATAATTTGGATTCGTGAGATTGAATTTACTTTGGTAATGGCGTGTAAATATTATTATAAACACTTCGACTGAAATGGTGACGTATTAGGAGCTTATATACAATTTTACATGTGTTTACTGCATGTCAAAGAGCTTCTTTACGCGTATATAAAAACACACACATATACTCTGTATATATATATATATATATATACACCTCACAGAAGATTGCCAAGGAAACTGCGATAACTGCGAACACTGTATCGATAAGAAAGAATTGCACATCGATGGATTCAACTTACTAAGAGCGGATAGAACAGCGAGACGTACAGTAAAGGTGGCTGTGCTATTTATGTACGTGAAAGGCATATGACAGAGACGGTAATAAGTAAATCCAACAGCTTCGTGGAAATCCTTGCAGTTAAACTAGACACACTAAACACGATACTGATAGTCATCTATAGACTTCCAAACTCTCCAAATTAAAAATTTTCGATGCCATTCATGATATCAGAAGCCTAATAAAGTCTGTAAACTCTCCATCCCCTAATATAATACTCTGCGGCGATTTTAATTTCCCATTTATAAAATACAAAAAGGTGGGTAGAAATATATTTATACACTAAGATAAGGGGGTATGGGGGGTATGCTGACACCAGCATAGCAGGAAAAATACCAGGAAAAATAACTGCCTAGATCTGGTATTCACAAATAACACGAACTTGATTGCCGATATAAAAATAACCCCAACTATTATCTCAGACCACAACATAATCGAGTTATCAACAAATATGGCGATAACTTTAAAAGACAATACACATACGGAAGGAAGAAGCAAATTTGGGGCTTTTAACTTAAACTCCAAGAGCATAAATTGGGAAGAAATCAGATCACACATGGCCCAAATAGAGTGGAGAACAGTTTTAGAGAATAAAATAACTGAGGAAATGCTAACAACCTTGGAAGAAAAGACGCTGAGAATTTTGGAAAAATATGCTCCGAAAGCACAGCCAAAAGAAAAGAGGAACTGGCTAGAGAGGCAAAAGAGAATAATATTCCGCAAAAGAAAGAGAGTAGCGACGAAGTTAACTAATTGAGGAGAGGAGAATGCCAGGAAAGTAAGACAAGAAAAACTGGAGAGTATCGATAAGGAAATACAAACTCTGATAAAAGGGCCATACAGAGAGGGAAGAGGAAAAGGTGATAGAAGTAATAAAGGAAAATCCCAAATACTTCTACAGCTATACGAAAAGGAAAACAAAAACGCGCGCTACCATCTGGCACTTAAGGAAAGAAAATAGTGAACTAACAGACGATCTACAAGAAATATCTGAAACATTGAGAGCCCAGTATGAATCGGTATTCAGTACCCCAAAAAGTGACAAAGCGATACCTGACAGATGCATTCTTCGAAGAGAAATTACAAGGAGAATGTAATTATAACAGACTTTGATTTTACGGCTATAAGACAAATGAAATCACATTCAGCTGCAGGTCCGGACAAATGGAACGCACTATTAATTAAAAACTGTAAAAATGAAATAGCTACACCCTTATACTGGATATGGAGAAGATCCCTAGACACTGGGGAAATACCGAGCATCTTGAAAAGATCAAACATCGTCTATATATAAAGGAGGGGATAGATCTCGAGCAAAGAACTATAGACCAGTGTCCTTGACATCCCACCTCACGAAAATTTTTGAAAGAATAGTTAGAGAGAAAATCTATGACTTCTTGGAGACATTGGAAAGATTCAACGAAAATCAACACGGATTCCTTTCAGGAAGATCATGCCTATCACAATTATAGAGCATTATAACAATATCCTAGATGCACTTGAAGGTAATGAAAACTATGTTGTCATATACATGGAGTTTGCTAACGCTTTCGACAAATGCGATCTTGGTATAATAGCACATAAAATGAAACATATGGGAATAACAGGCAAAGTGGAAAAATGGATCTACAGCTTCGTCAGAGAACGACTACAGGTCAATCAGAATCAGAAGTACGCAGCTCAGTACCACAAGGTACAGTATTGGCCCCACTCCTGTTCATTATCATGCTAACAGACATAGATAGTGGAGTAAACAGCAACAGTATAGTAACATCCTTTGGGGACGATACAAAGATCAGCAGAAAAATCAGCGATGCAAATAAAGTGGAGGCCTTGCAGAGGGACACGAACAAAATATACAAATGGTCAGAAGACAACATGACATTTAACACCGAGAAATTTCAGCTCTTGAGATATGGTAGAAATGAAGAACTTAAACAGACTGCATATTATGCTCCAGATAGACAGGAAATTCGGAGAACCACGAAAGCGGTCGACTTGGGGGTAATAATGACCGGTAATGCCAAATTCGAGACAAAAAATCAGATAGCAACGAATAAAGCAAAAAGAGTCGCAGGACAAGTACTAAGAACGTTCAAAAGGAGGGACAAGACAGTAATGATTCCCACTGCTGAGAACACTGATCATACCAAAACTTGAATACTGCTCAGTTTTGACGTCCCCATATAAAAAGGAAGAAATTAATAAACTAGAAGAAACGCAAAGACATTTCACAGCCAAGATTGATACCATAATCCACATATGGAAAATGATCGAAAAACTGGTACCAAACCTCAAACCAAATCCAATTATCATCCAAACAACGCTGGAAAATAGGAGAGGCAGAATGTGTAGAGTTCCCAAATTAAAGGCCCGACAAGAGACCTCCTCAACACTGAAGGAAAATAGCTTGTTTGTCAGGAGGCCAAGACTTTTTAATCAGCTTCCAAAGGATCTCAGAAACCTTACAGGGTCAAAGTTGAAGTCTTCAAGAGAAGACTAGATGCTTGGCTCAGGACGGTACCAGATGAGCGGGTGTACCTGGCTATGTGCGGTGGAGAGCGCAAGAGAGCAACTCGCTCCTCCACCAAGCCAGGACTAGAGGCGGGGCCACCAGCTTGACCTTCGTGTGAAGAGAGGCCGGACGCACGGAACCCAAACGAGGTTAACGAGGTATATGATGCAACCCACAGGGAAAAGAAAAATGATTCCAAAGTCTTTCGTGTATTCAGAAGTACACCTTCTCCTATATATATATATATATATATATATATATATATATATATATATATATATATAATATATAATATATACTGTGTGTATATATATATATATATATATATACAGGGTGTTTGAAAACTTTCTGTACAAATTGTAATGGGGGATAGGCAACACCAAGACAAACCCTTTTCGTCTATAAGTGTATGTCCGCTGACGTCACCATTCGGCGCGAGAGGGCGCCGCTGCAATTGGCTAAAAGGTGAAGTGGGCTAGACTCGCGCTTGCCGCGGCATTCTTAAATCGGACGTAGTACACGTAACATGTTTATTTAAAGAAGGTGCTGAAAGTTGCGACCGGTAGCATCAATGCATGCACGACAGCGTCGAAGCATTGACCGACGTACACGTCGAAAGATTCCCGGCATTTCGGGAACAGTTCCAGCGGCGACAGCGATTCTTGCTACGAGGTCTTCTTCTGAGTAAATGGGAGTCTCGTACACGAGGTTCTTCATGTGTCCCCACAGGAAGAAATCGAGGCATGTTAAATCGGGCGATCTCGGTGGCCAGGCTACGGGCCCACCCCGGCTTATCCATCGGTCCCCAAAAGTGGCGTTCAGATAATCCCGCACATCGTTGCTGGAGTGTGCTGGGGCCCCGTCGTGTTGAAACCACATTCGTCTACGAATAGCCACGGGAACATCTTCCAGCAGTTCCGGCAACGTTTCTTCAAGAAATATCCGATAAACCCGCCCGTCGAGTCCGGCAGGCAGCAGGTACGGCCCAATCAACTTGCCATGGACGATCCCCGCCCAAACATTGACGGCGAACCGTTCTTGATGAGCATGCACCCGTGTAGCATGTGGATTTGCGTGCGCCCACACGTGAGAATTGTGCATGTTAAACACACCCTCACGTGTGAAACAGGCCTCATCTGAGAACAGCACATAAGCCGGAAAATTAGGCTGCACCGCTGTCTGCTGCAGAAACCAGCGTGCGAATTCCACACGAAGAGGGTAATCCCGAGGTTGTAATGGAACTGGAATGTTCCAGTTTCTCGCAGTCGCCGATGCAAATGCGCAAACGTTTGGTGGTTTGGCACACGTCTGTTTGGGAAGCGCTGTCGGTACAACCTCACAGCAGCTCTTCCGTTTCCATTGGCAGCCCCATACACCATATGCATGTCAGCCATCTCAGCAGTCGTGAAGCGCTCCATGTTACGCGTACTACGTCCGATTTAAGAATGCCCGCGGCAAGCGCGAGTCTAGCCCACTTCACCTTTTAGCCAATTGCAGCGGCGCCCTCTCGCGCCGAATGGTGACGTCAGCGGACATACACTTATAGACGAAAAGGGTTTGTCTTGGTGTTGCCTATCCCCCATTACAATTTGTACAGAAAGTTTTCAAACACCCTGTATATATATATTTTTTTTTAACTGCAAACAACACACAGTATAATTAACGTAAAGAACGACGCTTGTGTAGAAGAGCATCCGCACAAGATGGGGAGAAAGAACGAGCAAATGAAAAACGAGGCACCTCCCAGGAATCGAACCCCCTGAGGGGGCACCTTCTCATGCCGTACATATATACATTTTAACTGCCAACAACACGCAGTATAATTAATGTAAAGAACGATGCTTGTGTAGAAGAGCGTCCGCACAAGATATATATATATATGTGTGTAATATAATATTTAGGTTACATATTATTTATCGATAAAGTCTTAGATAAAAAGCCTATAATTTGTTCTTCGCATAGCACTAAACCGATCAGGGTACGATACGAGCAGCTCGAAGCATCATTGTCAAGTATATAGAGGGTCAACGTACTAGCGAGGGTCTCGTTCGTGGTTCCTCACCACTGGAAGCAACGATGCTTTGTGTTACCATACTTTACTGAACGTCTTTGAGCATTCCCATTTGGTTAGTTTGTTTTGCAGATATTCTTGATATTGCACGATTTTTCTGGAGCAAGGTGTACCGCAAGTTTGTATTTCTTCTTCAAGGCAACCCAAATGTACCCGTTCTAATCCTAGATACACTCAAATCACGTCAAGATTGCTCTACACAAACTGGACAAAGAACGCAGAATACTCCCCATGTCAAACATCACATTTATATCCACCTTTGTGTTGTTTAAATGTTTTTTTAATGCAGGAAGGAGGGGCCAAGGACGAATGCCTATAAATAGAGAGAGAGTCCGTTTATTTCAGTATAATACGAAAATGAAATAAGACATAAGATCTCGCATAACATGCGATCATTCCGCTATACCCAACTTTTCAGTGAAGACCAAATGTAGGTTTTAAGCGTTATGCGATTACAGAGGTACCGTTATAACTGATGCAGATCTCATAGATATATATTTTTAACTTAATATTTTCTTTTTATCTTTCCAGATCTGCCATTCGTCCCTTATAGTTAAATAGTCCAAATAGTAATTAATAGTCGCTTTGCGAGCCAACAGTACAAGTCTTCTTGTAAACGAAAAGGGAAACTGTACTGTACTCACCATACTAGTCATATACTCGTGTGTGTGTATATATATATATATATATATATATATATATATATATATATATATATATATATATATATATATATATATAAGAAAAATAGAATGCTACTAATTAGTAATTTTTTTTGCTTTTTAAATGAAATCGTATGTTTCTAGGCCAACTTTTTTCCCGAAATTACGTTTTACGGTGTCGAGATGTGAAGTTCACTTATCTTTATTTCTTTCAGTTATGAGGAATCTTATTGTTTAATATCTTTTCGAAAGGACTGTGTGTGTGTGTGTGTGTGTAACCCTGAAAACAGGGGGACAGGTATATAAAAATTTTAAAACAAAATGTTCAACAAAGAGTGATTCTCAATTTGAAAACAGGGTGTCTACGAAACGTTATAGCAAATAATTTCATAAAAATTTGGACACATTTTTACATGGTCGAATTGAGGGTGTGACAATGGGAGCCAAAATTGAATAAAGGCTCCATAACTCCGAACCAAAATCGTCGCAAAAACGAAACAGAGAAAAAAAAAAAAAAAAAAAAAAAAATGTCGAAAAATCCTGTAAAATGTTTTACTTTCAATTTTATTTTTATTTATATTTATTGTTTTGTTATATATATATATATATACACACACACAGTATAAGGCAATAATTATAGACGTAGTAACTTCACAAACGTTTCAAAACAAAAAGAAGAATTTCGGAATTAATACCGAAGCGTTGAAATAAAGACAAATAAATAAATATTACGACGCTATAAAGGGAAAAAACCATAAATAAAAACCAAATCGTTTGAAACCATCGCTGAAGAAGAGAAGAATGGAGGAATCTTCGGTCTGAAGGAGGCGATCGAAGGGTAAAGTGGAAGACTGTGTGGTGGACAATCTATGGCTGCGGATGAAAGAGAATACAAAAATGGAAATGAAGGTATTTTCCATGGAGAGAGAGAGAGAGAGAGAAAGAGAGAGAGAGAGAGATTCTTGTAAAGATCATGCATGGCAATAGCAAGAGAGGGAAAATAATTTGATTCGTCTCTCTCTCTCTCTCTCTCTCTCTCATATATATATAATATATATACAGGGTGAGTCAAAAGTCTTCATACATAGGCAAAAATGTTTATGATAAATAAATTATTATTTATTTTTTATTTTTTTGTTAACGCGCGTTTCCATGACTGGGAGGAACGCATCTGTATGTGCATTCAGTGTAATGGTGCCCACATAGAGCATATTTTGTGACTTACAAGTGATTGCATAATAAAGTGACCATTTTTGCCTACGTATGGAAACTTTTGACTCACCCTGTGTATATATTATATATATATATATATATATATATATATATATATATATATAAAGAAATTTTTTAAATCGTTGCCTGAATGAGAAAAATTGAAAATTGAAAACAATTACTGACAGCTGACAGCTACAGTGCTTATGAATTGAATTAATGTTCAGTACAGAAAAGCGACGTATACAACTGGATTCTTGCTAATGGAGTCGAACAGCAATTTTAGTTAAAAAAAAAAAAAAAAATTTTAAGTACAGTTTTATGAGATTTAAAAGGTTTTTACAGAATTTTAACTTCTATGAAGCCAAATTTGGATCTTTACATTTTTTTTTTTTTTATTTCTTTTCATTTTGAAAAAATGGTTTTTTTGTGGGCGAGTTCATGCATGGACCATGAATGCTTCATCCAGACTTGATATTTTCATGGTAAAATTTGTAAATACTTGGTAAAGGTTTTTATTTTTTAAATTTTTAGTTAGCAATGACGGTTTTGGAGGGGAAACGATATTTTCTCTTCGTAAAGTACAATAACTGTATATAAAAACAAAGTTTTATAACTGTAGTTAGTTTTGGTTTTTTGAAAAACATCTGGATGGAAAATTAGTGAAATGGTGAAGAAATTTGTACTGTTTTAATGTTAATCTGTAAAGTGGAAAGTTTATGAAGTCTTCACGTCAAAGTAAGAAAATAATGACTTTTTAGTACAATTTCAACGTTCTCGATTAATAAAAGGTTTTTAACAATGAACGTATTGGTTCCCAGTTTAGTATAACCCTTTGGTGTTTAGGGTAAAAGTCGTCTGTAAGTTGTAGGTTAGTGTTTATGCGATCCCCAATTTGGAACTTAATTCTGAGGGGAACTATTCCTTAATCTATTTTAGCAGTAGTAAGGTATAAAATAGTCAAATAATTTTATGTCATAGGGAACTCAACTGTTTTATGTACAGTTTATAGAGACTTCAAAGCTTATTTTTTATGTATATTTAAGTAAACACTTTTGAATGTTTTATTTAAAGAAACGCCCAGAAAAAAACCGGTCTTCTTGGGAACAAAAAAAATAAAATTTGTTAATTTTCATTAAAAACAATTTGTCTCGGATTAAACTATTTCTGTTTCAGCCTCACCAAAGTACTGTATATTTTAATCAATTAAACAAATGAACTTGACTCATTATTATTGTTCAACAAATAATTTTTAAATTAACGGTTTTTTTTTGTTGTTTTTGAGAATAGGAGAAATAACGGAGGCGTTTAACATTTCAATAAGTTAATTTCGTGGGAATTTTTAATGTTAATGCTGAAGGAAAAAACCTGCTTGTTTTGGAACTGTGACAGAAAGCTGTTTCTGTACAGTCACGTACAAATGTGAAGGTACACTGGGCCCACCTATCTTACGGCCCAGTGTACTCAGATTTTTTTTAAAACGGTTATGGTATGATTTTGGAAAAAAGTTTGCCTAGAAACATAATGTTTCGAAAATATCTCTGAAATATTTATATATAAAAAACATTTAATCAGAAATGACTGTTTTTCGTTTTTTAAAATTATATTGCTGTCACCAAAAAAAAAACAAATGAAATATCCAAAGAAAAACAGGATATCACCAATTAGTAATTTCGTATGATGTTTTTTTTTTAAAAAAAAAGGTGAACTTTTTTTCCGAGATTACGTTCTTATGGTGTTGAACTGTGAAGTTTATTCACCTTTAATCCTTTTAGTTATGATAAATCTCATTGTATACAGAAGGTTTGATCACTTGATTCAATAACAGTATTGTCCGAAAAGCTTTTACAAAATTTTGTCCTACTTTCCTAAATGAAATTACATGATACCCGAAGTGGATTTCCGATTCGATATATATATATATTATATATATATATATATATATATTACAGTCTTTGTTTAAAATCAGGCAATTTGTAAATTGACTGAAATTTAGGCAATGTGTTAAATTGTGATACATACAAAACCTAACCTAATCTTTCTGGTAATGCTACATATGCATGCCCACTGGAATTTCCCAATATGTTGCCTAAAAATTCGTTAGGTTAGGTTAGGTTTTGTCTGCATCACAATTTGACACATTGCCTAAAATTTCAGTCAATTTACAACTTACCTGATTTTAGACATTGACTGTAACATATATATATATATATATATATATATATATATATATATATATATATACACACAAATTTCAGGTGTGATGAGAGAAATGGAAGGCACGTTAACTTAATTCCGTTTTCTAGTGTAAGAAAAGTATGCCAAGATGAACAATAGAGAAATAAACAATAGGGACATATCCCATATCTTAACATGATATGGGATTAGAAACTGTTCTAATACCAAACTTTATATATATATGAAAATGAAAATGAAAATGAAAAGGTTTATTGGCAGACTATAGTCCATATGACAAATATTATTAATACAATGACAGTTCATACACTAAGGATAAAAATATATACAATTGATTAGAAATAATACTGCACTGTCGAAGTTAAGTGGAGCTACAGACAGACGTTTTCGTACCAAAAAGTCCATAGCTTAGAGGATAAATGGCAGGACTCATGGATAGCTTGGATGATCGGGTTGGTTGATTTTTTAATTCTTTGCATTAGACTGTGTTGAGCACGTCTTGTTACCTCCGGGAAGCTCGGAACATTGCGGGTTGCAAACATTTGCGAAGCTGAGCATCTCGGGGGTAATTTATGTAAGAGTCTAAACGACCTGTTGTACAGCAAATTTAGGGTTCTGCCAGAACCTTTTTTATAATTCACCCAGAGTTGCTGACCGTATATATTACTGCAGAAAGTACGAAAGAGTGTGTCTTTAGCTTCACTTGTACAGAAACGAAAGTTCCTTATGGTCATATTCGCTTTAGCACACAGGCTTCGAGATTGTTTTCTTATATCCGAGTCATCACTCAAGGAGCTGGTAATATATATATATACAGTATGTTACAGGGAATCTGTGTAACTAGGGATTTTATGAAATCCCTAAAATGTTCAGGGATTTCATATAAGGTTAAGTCGTGATATTTTCGTTAAACCTACGGGAAAATTATTGAATGCCCGGTTAGGTTAATTGAATGCCCGGTTAGGTGAACTATACGCCCTTGACGAGTGGTTAGGTTAAGACGTGATATTTTGGTTATAACTAATGAAAATATCACGACTTAACCTTACATGAAATCCTGAATATTTTAGTGATTTCATGAAATCCCTGAACATTTTAGGGATTTCATGAAATCCCTAGTTACACAGGTTCCCTGTAACATATACAAAACGATTCACATGAAAAAAAGAAGTGAGCTACTCAGTAATGCAAAAGAATCTAAAAATGTTAGAGACTCTGCAGAAGGATTCAAAGTAACAAATTTTGGCATGAAAAGAATTACGATGGGAGAAATTTCGTTGTATTTCACGAGATGGAGTCAAGGACCAGCTTTTAAAAAAGAGTTTTGAATGACGGCCAAGCTAATGAAAATTGAAATTCATTTTGCAAGACGATCTTGGCAAAAATTTAAAGGGAGATAATGTGAGACACTGTTGGATTAAAGTCGGAAGGAAAAGATAGAGAAACGAAAAAAAAATTTCAACCATTAAAGAAGGAAATAATGATAATACTAATAATAATAATAATTTACTGTAATGTTAAGGGAATTATTAATATTTTATACCAACGAGTTTTTTTTAGGGGGGGGGGGGATTAATGTGCATCTATTGCAGTTGCAGAAAAACCACGATCTTGATTGAGGAAAAACCACGATCAAAATGGTAGAAAAAATTGCAGGGTTTTTGCGAGTGTTTTCCGAAAGGTTAGAAAAGCCATTATGTATTAAAGAAAGTGCATGAGTTGGATAATACAGTACAGTAAACCCTCGTCCAACGCGTGTTTGTCCAGCGCGAATTTGCTTATACACAAAAAATAAATGCGAACAATTATTTGCCGAAAGCGGAAAATTTGATTATACACGGTCAGCCAAACACGCTCTACTACAGTAGTACTGTACGCGTGCCAATGCGCGCTCTAGTGTTTTCTCCTACACTCTCCAACACTCCCGCATCCCCCTCCCTCTCGCGTCACCCCTCGCATCACCCTTTGTCTCAGTTCCGCTAATGCGTTAAGTTCAGTGAAGTTGTGTTGGATTGTTTTTGTCGTATTTTGCTGTTGTTTTGCTATTACCCTTAGACAGCAGTATGGCACCAAAACGTAAAGGATCTGCAAGTGATAGTTAACAGGAGAAAAGTTGTAAGGTTATGACATTACCGAAAAAATAAAGATTCTAGATAAGTTGCGTGGTGGTATGAGCATAACATCACTTGGCAGCGAGTATCACGTGAATGAGTTTACCATACGCACCATCCGAAAGAGTGAAGAAAAGATACGTGCTATTTTCATTTAATATATTTTTATTTATCATATGTAAATATCATTATGTTTATGATTTTACTATGGTCTTATTTCATATACAATATAGGTAGGGAAATTCATTTATGTGTGAATAAAAAATCTACGTATCTAAGTATTAACGGGAGACTTTACGCGGCCGCGTTCACGTATCCTCATTTATCCCATAAGGTAGTAAGTTTGTCCAACGCGGATTTACCTAACGCGCCGCTCTCGAGGAACCTAACCCCCGCGTTGGACGAGGGTTTACTGTATTTACTTTCTTTAAGAATCGATTTAAATATTTTTTTCTCAGTAGTTTTTCAATTAAAATATGCACACGTTTAGGACATTATCATGTCCCTGACCTGGCTGCAGCATAGAAGACGATACCCGTCAGAAATGAAATTATAAAATTTTAAAAATTGTTTCCCAACTCCAGAACAAATTATTTAACTTTTTAATCTCTTAAAATCGTAGCAATCTTTATTGTTGAGAGTTATACACGAGAAGTCATCTTTAAAGGGACGATATTTCACCGAGAAAATATCTACACTGTCTCTTATAAAGGGATGGTAAAAAACCAGAGTGAAGTATTAGCAAAAAGTATTAAAATTCTTGCTTTTTTCCGTGTGTATCACTTTGTAGCGCGTTGAGTTAGCGAGTAGTAAGTAATGACTGGGGTGTTACTGAAGCATATACTACTCGCTCATTCAACGCGTTACAGGGTAATCTGCGTATTCATTGATCTATGTATATCTATGTATATAGATCACCTAGGGAATTAAAAGCAAGAATTTTATAATACAGGGTGTTAAAAAAGAAATGCAACACGAGACAGAAAGAAAAGCGTTAGGTTACACTGATATATGCATTCTCCAATGGGTGGCAGTTCTTTTTAAACATCCTGTACTTTCGCAAATAGCTCATTCTGGATTTCAACTATCCGAATATTGATTCATTTTCTTTTGTTTTAATATATTTAAGTGACATAAATCTCACTATATTACGACACTCAAAAATTACATCATTTTACACTAATTTAAGGGTTACTCGTTAAATCGAAGATCAAGGCAAGCATCCTAAACATTGAAGACTTGCCTTATTTTAAGATTTGCTAACAACGCTTGTTAGAAACAGCCGTCTTTAGGAAAGGCTAATTCCAAACTTACAGATTTTATAAGAATTTACGCTGTTAATCATGACGAATGCTGTTATAATATTTAAATATTAATTTCTCTCTCTCTCTCTCTCTCTCTCTCTCTCTCTCTCTATCTCTCTCTCAGCCTCCGGGATAGCATAGGTGAGATGGGGTTAGGGGTCGGCGGCGATGTTGAGGGAGTGTGGAGTGCATTCCGGAACCAGTTTATGGTGCTGCAGTCTGCTGCCATACCCTCAAAACCGGTCACCCCTGCTTCAACGCAGCCTAAGTGGTTCAGTCGTGACATCGCTTCGGCTATCCGAAATAGGAAAGCTGCGTATAGGAGGGCGAAGGCCAATCGTTCCCATGAAAACACTGAGACATATGTCCACCTGTGCAGGGAAGTGAAGGCGAAGGTTAGGCTAGCGAAACGTAACGAAGAACTCCGGTTGGCAAGCCTCTGCAAGGGGAACCCTAAGGAGTTCTTCAGTTATGTTAATAGTAGAAAGCCCATTATAAGCATGATAGGCCTGTTAAAGGACCCCAGCGGCGCGCAGCGGACCTCCCACGCGGACATCGCTAATGTGCTGAATGAGTACTTTGCGGGAGTATTCACCAGGGAGGACACCCGCGTCATCCCCGAGCCAGGCGTCAGGCACGAAGGTGCTGGCCTGGATAGTGTTCAGTGTACCGCGACAGTCGTTGCCGATAGAATAGACAAACTGAGCGCGTTTAAGGCTCCTGGGCCAGACCAGTTCCTCCCCAAAGTGTTGCGGGAAGTGCGCAAACAGGTAGCTCCCCACCTGGCTACAGTCTTCAACAAATCGTTGGAGACGGGCCAGGTGCCTGGTGACTGGAAGGAAGCCAACGTGACCCTTATCTTTAAGAAAGGGGATCACGAAAGTCCAGGAAACTATCGTCCCATTAGTCTCACTTCGGTTGTAGGTAAATTATTAGAGGGGATAATAGGGGATAGGATCGCTGACCATTTGGATTCCTACAAGCTGCTTGGGGACTCCCAACCATGGGTTTAGACGACATAAGTCGTCTCTCACCAACCTGCTTGAGTTTTTCCACGTCATGTGGAGTGAGTATGATAGGAGTAGGGCGATTGATATACTTTATCTCGACTTTGAGAAAGCCTTTGATAAGGTACCTCACTGCCGGCTAATGGCCAAAGTGCGCGCGCTGGGTATCAGTGGGGAAATAGATAGGTGGATTGAAAACTGGCTGAAGAATAGGCGGCAGAGGGTTGTAATTAAAGGGACTAGCTCGGATTGGGCCTCGGTCACTAGCGGGGTTCCTCAGGGTTCCGTTTTGGGGCCACTGTTGTTTATCATTTACATAATTTATATCGACGGTAGCATCGTCAGTAGGATCGCCAAATTCGCTGATGATACCAAGCTTGGGGCCAATGTTGGGACGCCCGAGGCGATCGAGCAACTGCGTGCGGACCTAGGTAGGACAGGAGAGTGGTCCGAAAAATAGCAAATGCCGTTTAACTTGGGTAAATGCAAGGTCATGCACATTGGCTACGCCAATCCCAAGTCGGACTACTACACTACTCCATGTTGGAGAGTAATATCGAGGCCACTGATTTGGAAAAGGACATGGGTGTGCTAATTAGTAGCGACCTTAAGTTTACCAAACAGTGCGTAGAGGTGGAAAAGAAAGCCCAGAAGCTGTTGGGTTATATTAGGAGACAATTTAGATTTCGGAACAAGGAGATTGTGCTCTCTCTGTACAATTCTCTGGTTCGGCTGCACCTGGAGTATGCTGTGCAGTTCTTGTCGCCCACCCTCAGGAAAGATATTGAGAGGCTGGAGCGAGTCCAGGCGAGGGCCACAAAGTTAATCCCTTCTGTTAGGCATATGGGCTACAATCGACGCTTACGCACGCTGAATTTGTTTTCGCTGGAAACTCGGAGGCTGCGCAGTCAACTCATTGAGGTTTTCAAGCCCTTACACGGGTTCGACGATGTCGATTTTAGAAGCATGTTTAGTTTAAATGATAACCGAACTCGCAACAATGGTTGGAAGTTGGATTTGAAACGGTTTAGCACCTATAAGATCTGTGACACGTGAAACAGGCTACCTTCAGAAGTTGTGAACAGTTATTCTGTGGATCTGTTCAAGAAAAGGTTAGACGGAATCTTGCACACTATTTGAGAGTGTATGAATTTTTCCCTGGCACCCGTTGCCATTGGTACCTCTTCGGTATGGGCCAAAAGGCCTTTTGAGGTACTTCTTTTCCTTGTAACTCCTTGTAACTCTCTCTCTCTCTCTCTCTCTCTCTCTCTCTCTCTCTCTCTCTCTCTCTCTCTCTCTCTCTCTCTCTCTCTCTCTCTCTTATTTTCCCTTTTATAATGGTATAAACTGTAATTTTTTTTTACAGTCATTTCGACAGAACTTATACGAACTTTGTGTCAATAAAACTGTTCGTTCTTATTCCCCATCTTCATTTTCACAAAATGAACGATAATGAGCTCTAAGTAAACTAATATGAAAATAGTTTTAATTTTCATTAAAGATTTATTTCTGGGTATAAAAAATATGAATACCCATTTTAAGATATGTTTACGTCAAATAGTTGATAAACGCATTTTTCGAGATTGAGGATACGTGTTGATGCGCGTTGCGGGTATATAGGAAGTTGACAAAGTAAATAGACACGACTATGATTGTCCTCAAGAACAAGTGGCAAAGATTATGAATAGAGTGCCAGAACGTGTGTGTGTGTGTCAGCTGTACATGATGGACAGGGGAAAGTAACACGATTACTAAATGTATTGAGTCAATAAATCTGTTATTATTTATTGACTTTTATTATCAAATCGAATACTATGGAAAAAAACCAAGGTGTCTATTTACTTTTGTACAAACAAACAAACAAAAACAACGTAATTACCTTATTGTCTTATTTTAAAAGTCTCATTTCCCGTACTTCACCGTTTGTTTAATTTTCAATAAGAGCCCAGTAAAACCTAAAGCTTAAGGGGCCAAATTAAATAAAATAAATAGTCGAGCTTCACAATTATTTATGTCATTGCAAAACCAATATATTTATTTTATTAATAAAACCTATTCTATTCAATTGTGCCCTATTCGTCTGATTTGAGCCGCTGCACAAGTTTCTGGCCCTTCTGACTGATTATTAACATCCATCTCTTTGACACACACACACACACACACACACACACACACACATATATATATATATATATATATATATCAGATGAATGAAGTCGACAAAGATTTAACTATGCAAGCTTCGCTCCCTCATACGGCTCTTTCTACGAGAGTAAATTAACATCATATTCTGTGTTAACCTTCACTTTGCGATTCGTATTCCTTTCTGGTACGTTCCCCCTATACACACACAAGTGGTTTCTTAGTTGACCCTATTCATTGTTCATTAATAATTCAAGCTATTCAGAACATTGTGAATTCAACTCAAAGTTTGATTGTATACGACGAACTTGTTCCAACTTTGTAGCATTTCACTGTTTATATTCCGATATTTTTTTTAATTAATAATGAATGTTTCGTTGTAAGTTATTTGTTAGCTAAAAAAATAAAAAATAAATTTATTATGTATGATCGGTAAGGGGTGTTTTATTTTAGAAAACATTTTTTTTTTTTTGGGTGTGTATTTCTTTTATTTGAAGTTAACTAAACGTTTGAGTAGACGAAATTTGGATCAGTGAAAGAAAGCCGCCCTCCAGCCTTCTTTAGTTAGCTTTAATAAGGCTAACTAACTAAAATATCACGACCTAACCTAACCAATCGTTAGGTTCGGCCAGCCAAAGATTTGTATCAGGCCCGGCTGGCGGATACTGAAAATTCATTATCTAATGTCATATTTTATTTCAATAAAATTTTATCTAAAATTTGCACACTGGCACTCGGTGTGGGTCATTAATTGAAATATGTCCCTTCATGAAAAAAGGTTGGACACCCCTGATATATATAATACAAACCCACAAAGAAAAAGAAAAAAATATTCCAAGGCGTTTCGTGTATTCAGCAATATATATATATATATATATATATACACATATATATACACATTTCAACTGCAAAGAACACGCAGTATAATTAACGTAAAGAACGACGCTTGTATAGGAGAACATGCCGCGCAAGATGTGTGTGTGTGTGTGTGTGTGTGACAGTTAGATATTTCAAGTTAAGTCAATATTCTTAATTTTAAATTCAGGAGAAAAGCTACATTGTGAAATGGATTTATTTGGACACAAGCTTTCGACCTAATCCACGTGTCCCTTACAGTTTTTTTCTGGTTCTGGTCTTCCTTAATCTCCTTTGTTCCTCCCTTTCCTAATTCCCCCCTCCCCTATCTTCGATCCCACTCACCATATATATATATATATATATATATATATATATATATATATATATATTACCTGCTCCAGTATCCTCCTCAGCTGCACCTAATGAAGACGTTAGTACATGCCGAAGAATTGTATTCTAATAGATCCGTTTCTGAAGCGTATAATGTCGCCATTTGTTTTTTAGACAAAAGTAGTTTAGTATTAATAAAAAACGAATAAATTCTACGTTTTAACAGAAATTGGTGGGATAGCTCAGGCCAACTAGCAGCCCGTTGCGCTAAATCTTGTATCATTATTATTATTGTTATTGTTACAAACACCATCGGTAATCGACCCCTCGAACTCAGTTTTCACTTCGCTCATACGGGGAAACAGTGTTTGTTACCCGCGGAGCTACTGCCAGAGAAAAATATAAAGAAATATTTATACACAATGATGTAAAATAAAGCACTGTCGCGACGAAGTATGAATAAGGAAACCACTTTTCAGAAAGACTTAAATTTTTATTTCTACTTGACAAGGGTTCGCGAGGAGCCGAAACTGTATTGGTGTTAAAGAAATAAACATGTAAGTCTTCGTTTCTTATTCATTTATACAATATTTATATTTTTCCTTCATTCACAGACAAACAAGGACATTAAACCCTTTCTTACTCACGGATCTTGCCTAAAAAAAAATTAATAAAATCGTCTGGCGTTAATAGCAAATGAAAAATCAGTAAAATAGACACTCTACTCATTAATGGGTTAATAATAGCCGAACAATAGTGATGTTTGGGGTTATTTAACCGCCCTTAGAGTCACAGCAAAGGTCAAGTAACATAGGGGACTTACAACTTTTTGTGAGATGCGAACTATCTATACTGCTCGCTATATCATCGGAACGCAGTGGATGGTCACCCATACGAGTACTGAACAGACCAAACGTCGCTTAACTTCGTTGATCTAACAAGAAAAGGTGCTGCGTCGTACCCACGATAATACAAAGCAGTGGCGTTTATTTCCAACTATAACTACATTATCAGAATGCCTCTCTTTCTCTTAGATGTAATTTCCGTATAAAATCTCTTGCTTTCTGATAACAAAGTATGTTAACAGAAACGCGTTATTAAATGGCATTTGATTGGTTATCGCCGGTGGAGGTGCGAGACTTGTAAACAGTAAAAAGAAAAGGAAAAAATTGTTTTATTTGCTCAAGATGGCCAGATGGTAACTTGCGATATTGGAAAAAAATTTATTTTGCTTTTCGCCAAAATTATTTTTTATTTGGAGTGATAGACTTTAATGCTTTATTGAAATTCTATTTGGGTTAAATTATTATTATTATATTATTATATTATTATTATTATTATTATTGTATATATACACAAATATATTAATAATAATATTGTTAAGAAATGGTAGGTTTATCTATATATATATATATATATATATTTATATACAGTTTATACCACCTAGCTTATCCATCTATACTGGTCTTATCTCTCTCTCTCTCTCTCTCTCTCTCTCTCTCTCTCTCTCTCTATATATATATATATATATCTATATATATATATATATATTCTATATATATCTATACTGGTTTTATCTATCTAAATATCCATATGTATCTACATGTTTCATCAATCTATCTATTTGGGCCAGTACTAATGATGTATGTTAACAGGAACAGTGTACTATGAATTAGCAAATACTGTCAAAGCTTAAGAACGCATCGCTGAAGTGGTTCCAAATGGACTATCGATAAACTGGTAACGTAAAGTTCTTCTAAAAACAATAATTTTGCCATTTCATAAAATATTGAACGATTGTAAATCATTTTTATCGTGTAATATCGATATAATTGGTTCACAATTGGTCTATAAAGAAAAGTTGTTCCAGCACTGTGAAATAAAGTTGTTCTATACACTTAATTTAATTGCTCCATTTGCCGCCCCTATATGACGGGGGAGGGGCGATTTCTTTGTGAAACGAATGATCCATCATTGAATCGGCTGGGACAACTTATCTTTCTGGATCGATTTTGAACTAATTGTATCGACACGAAAAGAAATCTATTCAGAATTATTCCATATTTTTTTAATTGGAACAATTAAGTTTTTAGAAACGGTGGTCCGTATGGAACAACTTAATTTTACAGTGTTGGTAATCGATAGACAGCGAAAGTCGAAATAGACTATACAGATGTTTATCATATATTAGTTATCATTGTTAACTGCATGGTTATTCTCATATAGCCAAGTAGGGTGGGAGTATATGACAAAGAGGTCCTATAGCTTAACATGAAATGGGAACCGCGGATCGCTACATCATCTGAACGCAGAGCGGAGGAGGTCACCCATCCAACTGCTATACCCAAATCCACTACGCACTACTAAGAACGTTTCACATAAATGAGATTGATTCCACAGCTATATTGCTTATTTAAGTTAAATTACAGTTCAGGAATAAAGTTCACCTAGAAAAATACAATTTCCAAAAAGCATAAAAAATTACTAATTGGAAATATTCTATTTTTATTTGGATATTTTTTCTTTTTTAATGAAATTTATAAAATTTCAAAAATCTTACCAGTTAGTATTTTTTCTATACTTTTTTAGAAACCTCATGATTCTAGGCGAACTTTTTCCTAAACTACATGTATGTTACAAAAGTCCAGTACTATATCGTTTATATTTTATTTCAAAATTGTTTAAAAATCAATTAAAAGGTAATTAATTATTAATATCGTCAATAAACTGTACGAAATGTGTCATACTAATATATATATATATATATATATATGTCCCACTTCAATAAGACGTAGCAAAACAATCCTTTGTATGTTTCCTGCAGGAATAAATTATCGCAAGCAGTTCAGTGGATAAAACCATTTTCCTATAAGAGAAATGAACACACTGAGATCGAGGATTCGATTCCCGCTGGTGCTGATAATCATAATAGAGTAGTTAGCGCAATGGACCCCATTAATTTGGTTTGAACGCTGTGCCAGTTTATGGCACTCTATAATTATCATAGTCTGTGTCAGACTTTACAGTATATTTTAGTGTCACGTCGATAATTACAACTCCATTGTGGCATATATTTTTCGTATATGTTAACACCATTAATGATAATTAATGATAACTCAGATTACTCAAAAGTAAGTTTTTATATAAATCTAAAATATGAATCCTTAATTAAAAATAATAAATTCTCTCTAATTACGCGTATGAATGATTGCTGAACTTAAAAATAGCGTCAAGTTTCTAGAAGTACATAGTAGTTCCGAGTTATATGCACGCGCGTCACGCCAAACTCGTTTAATACGAAGAAGTTTTCAGCTAATGTGTGTTTAGTGATTTATGTATGACTCAGTTGGAGTAGCAGTGACTTTCATTCTACTCGCATATAGTTGCCATTAAGACTTTCATTCTACTACTTGCACAGCTGCCATTATAATTTGAAGTAAAGAAGGAAGATTCTGCATAATTGTATTTTTAAACCTGTCATCTGAATGTTAATATGGTAACGAGAAAAATTACATTTACTAAAAGTATGAGGAATTACATTCATTTTTCTTAAAAATCATAAACATATTTATCGAACCCGCTCCTTATACGATTTTTATTTGGTGTTAAAGTACGGCCATAATTGAGATGTTCCGTACGATAGTGACGAGCCCGCCATGGTCCCTATTTTAGACACTTTTTCCTTTCCTATTTATTATACCTATAATCTACAGCAAAATACCTTCAAAATGAGACCAAGTTCATTATAATCAATGAATATTTGGTGGATTTTTATGGCTATTTACACTTTTAAAACTTTAACGCGCGTTTTCTCGAAACTTAAATATGGCGCGCTCGTCACTGTCGTACGGAACGCCTCAATTAATGTCTCCTCAATTTCACGCTATAAGATGTTATAATGTTTCAGACCAACAAAGACCCTAGGATCTACTCATGGCTGGTGTACCTAACTGTGATTGTAGTTGTGTATTGCGCATGTCCTCCGTGGTGGCGGAGGGGACCTACAATTTTACGTGGGTTCCGAACCACAAAAACCTTAATTTCACTACCTTAAACTATACCCAATCTATCAACATATGCGTCTAATCGATTTTTAAACATGTTTAGAGACGTGCTACTAATTACTTCTACCGGCAAACTACTGTATTCGCATGTTATATGTCTCTAAGATAAAACATCTCTTTAGTAGTAACTTTATAGAAACAAACTTTAGTTTTTCTGTAGCTTTAGACATAGTTAAACCAGTTTCTTCGAACCAGGATGTTCAAATGTTTCCAGGGTTGCCGTGGAATATAATAAACATGAAGAAAATAAGTAACTGAAAATTACTGAAAAATGTTACTGAAAATTTAGAAATTTCGGGTGAACCAAGACTGGATGATGGGCAATGGAAACCCAAAATCCTCCGTGGTACACGAAAGAACAACAGATGGCATTGAAAACGTTGAAAACCACTGAGTTAAACCACAGAGAAGATCTGCATTAATAAGTTTACCACTGAATATATATTATGTATTTCGATACTGTACTTTTTTAAAGTCACATGACCTTCAGTATTCAGAATATTGAACCTTACTGTAAGAGGCATTTTATTAACAAGACGTCTCATCAACACTCGATTAACTGAACTTAATCTAACCTGACCTAATCTAATTTAACTAAAACTTACCTAATTTATGATTACTTATAATAAGGGTGCGATTCGGATATTTTTATTTCGATTCGATTTTCGATTCGATTCGGCCACTTGTTTTCGATTGTCGATTCGATTCGATTCGACTGCGACTGTGCACTGCACTCACCTATACTTTACAATTTACATGCACCAGCACCAACAGAACAACATACATGCACCAGCAACAACATACTGAAAAGCGTAATAAACAACTGAACCCAAAGAACTGGTCCAAATTTGTCACACCGCAAGGCGCGCGCACGCGATTCTGTGAAATCACAAAATCAAAAGCTGACCATGAGCATTGAGCGCACTCAGATCTTTATAAAAGCGTAATCTCTCAAATATCCAACTATTTTATAACGTTATTATTATTATTGTATATATATATATATACTGTATATATATATATATATATATATATATATATATATATATATATAATTTTTATTTTTTTTTCAATTGTTATTCCACGGTTTCGACATTCCATGACTTTGGGATAGTGCCAGTTTATCGTCTCGAAGAATCGAAATTTTTTAGCTCTAAGTCGGGTCGGGTTTCGATTCTTTTACTGAATCGACCCGAATCGACATTTTTGATTAATCGCACCTTACGAAAACCTAACCTACCTACCTTTAATCTAATTAAAAACTCTTCGATAAGATGTCACATCGAAGAAATGTAGTTAACCAGGGAATATTAAGTTATTTTAATATTATAAATGTATTTGTAAAGTTTCGGAAAAAAGTTCGCCTACAAACATAAGATTTCTGAAAATCGTAAAAATTACTAATTAGTAATGACTGGTTTCGTTTTTGAAGTTATATTAGTCATCAAAAAGAGAATAAAATATACCAAGAAAAACAGATATACTGTATTACCAATTAGTATTTTTTCATGTTTTTTAGAAATATTACGTTTTTAGGTGAACTTCTTCCGAAACAGTACCATTTTCGCCAAACATTACTCATTTCATTATCGATTATTGACTGCAAAACGTTTATATATATACACGAGGGTGGGCTGAAAAGTAACGCCTCCACTTGAATAATTCTGGATTGTGTAGAGGTAGGCAGATAAAACCGGTTTTGTGTTGTAACTTTATATCCCCACCCTATTCCAGATTGTGTAGAGGTAACCAGATAAAACCGGTTTTGTGTTACAGCCTAATATAGCCTACATTCATTCCACAGACTACACGTTCGTTCAGTATCGATTACAATGGAAAAGAGTAAAGTCGTTCGCTTCAAGCAACGTGCCGTAATTGAATTTTTGACTGCGGAAAGTGTTGTTCCCATAGACATTCATCGCGAACGCAAGCTGTGTACGGCAAACAGTGTGTTGATGTGAGTACAGTTCGACGTTGGGCGAGGCAGTGTCAAGAAGAAGAAGCAGGGCAAGAAGATTTGCGAGACAAACCGCGTAGTGGAAGGCCTGTAACGGCAACCGACGAGTCTCATCGGAACTACGTTGACGAACTGATTCGTGGAAATTGTCACATTAAACAAAATGAAATTGCTGCAATGCTGGATACCTCCAAAGAGCGAGTGGGACACATTATCAGTATTCTCGGTTACCGAAAGGTCTGCGCCAGATGGGTGCCTCGCATGCTCACTGCCGAGATGAAAACTGAGAGACCACGTATTTGCCAAGAAAATCTTTAGGGCTTCGAAAATGAAGATGAATTTCTGCACAGCATTGTGACAAGAGACGAGACGTGGGTCCACCATTATGACTGAAAATAAACGGCAATCCATGGAATATCGGCACAAAAATTCACCAGAACAAAAAAATCCGAAGTTAAAAAATCGGCTGGAAAAGTGATGATGATTGTTTTTTGAGATATCAATGGTGTTGTTCTCGAGGACTTTACAGAAAGAGGGACAGCAATCGAAAACGCAGTCATTGTTCACCATGACAACGCACGGCCTCACACCAGTGTTCAAACGCGAGAAGCAATTGAGGATCTGCAATTCACCGTCTTGCCGCATCCACCATATAGCCCAGATTTAGCACCATGCTATTTTCACCTGTTTCCTAAACTTAAAGAACATCTCCGTGGAAATCGCTAAGAGTCTAACGAAGAAGTTAAGGCCGCTGTGAAATTTTGGTTTCGTAATCAAAGCTCCGAGTTTTACCGGAATGGATTTCAAAATCTCATTTATCACTGGCGTAAATGCATCGAGGTAAAGGGTGATTTTATAGAAAATAAATGTATCGTTTTAAAGAATAAACTCTAAGGTACATATCTACTTTTGTTTCCATAAAATCCTTCAACTCGTGTACAATTTATTTGAGCGGAGGCATTATTTTTCAGCCCACCCTCGTGTGTGTATATATATATATATATACGTTTCACAAAAGTACCTTAACTTACTGGGACTGGCTGCTGAAGTGGGTATACACTAATGGGCCATCTTACTTTGAAAGCCCAGTATACCCCAACTTTGATACACTAAACAGAGGTTAATATTTGACTAAACACTTCGTATTATATTGTTATAATGTTATGTTATTATAATGTTTCAGACCAACAAAGACCCTAGGATCCACTCATGGCCTGTCTACCTAACTGTGTTCGTGATTGTATTGTGCATGTCCTCCGTGGTGGCGGAGAGGACCTACAATTTTACGTGGGTTCCGAACCACAAAGCCTTAATTTTACTACCTTAAACTATACCCAATCTATCAACATATGCGTCTAATCGATTTTTAAACATGTTTATAGATGTGCTACTAATTACTTCTACCGGCAAACTATTCCACCTATTTACTATTCTATGCGTAAAAAAGTTTTTGGCAATTGCTGTCTCGAACCTTCTACTTGTCAACTTACACCCGTTATTTCTAGTCCTATTATATTGAGATATTTCGTAAAAGCTATCTCTATCTACGTTATCGAACCCATTCATAATTTTGAAAACCTGGATTAGATAACTCCTTAAGCCTATCCTCGTACGACTTCGACCTACGCGACGGAATCATCTTAGTTGCTCGTCTTTGAACTCTTTCGATTTTGTCTATATCTTTTCGCATATGCGGATTCCAAAATTGGATCGCGTACTCCAAATGGGGTCTAACTAATGATTTATAAAGAGGAACAATAATATCGCGCGATTTGTACTAAAAATTCCGAGCTATAAAACCTAGCACTTTGTTCGGTTTATTGACCGCTGCTGTACTTTGTTTCGCTACTTTTAAATCACCAGTGACTATAACTCCTAAATCGTTTTCTTGCTCTACGCTTGTTAACTCCATCCCTGACATACTATACGCAAAATTACCGTTACGCGAACCTATATGTAAAATTTTGCACTTATCGACGTTAAATCTCATTTGCCATGTGACTGACCAATCAACGATTTTATTCAGATCTTCCTAGATTTGACCTCTATCTTCGTCATTAATCGCCCTACCACCCAGCTTCGTGTCATCCGCAAACTTTGAAACTGTACTGACTAGGCCGACATCTAAATCGTTAATATATATAAGGAAAAGCAAGGGGCCCATTACAGAACGCTGAGGAACGACGCTCGCTACATTAGCCCAACACGACTCTGCTCCATCAACAACCACCCTCTATTTCCTACCTCGGAAATCATTCTATCCAATTTATTACTACACCCCTGATTCCATGAGCC
This sequence comes from Bathynomus jamesi, assembly GCA_023014485.1. Classification (NCBI taxonomy): domain Eukaryota; kingdom Metazoa; phylum Arthropoda; class Malacostraca; order Isopoda; family Cirolanidae; genus Bathynomus; species Bathynomus jamesi. The sequence goes on along the minus strand of JAJOZX010009988.1, from coordinate 28,755 downwards.
TTAGTTTTTTTCAATGAGTCTTCTGTGCGGTACGGTGTCAAACGCTTTTTGAAAATCTAAATACACTACATGAACCGCCCGATGACTATCGTAAACGTCAACCACGCTTTGAAAAAATTCTAAAAGATTAGTTAAGCAAGATTTGTTTCGCTTAAAACCGTGCTGCGTATTTCTAACCAAGTTATGCAATTCTAAGTGTTCGCCTGTACGATCACTAATTATTGATTCCAGTAGCTTACCTACAACAGACATTAAACTGATTGGCCTATAATTTCCCGCCGCACCTTTATCGCTTTTCTTAAAAATAGGTGTTACATTTGCTAACTTGAAATTATCTGGTACGCACCCCTCAGAAATAGACGCATTAAAAATCTCTGTTAGCGGCACAACAATGCTTTCTTTTAATTCTTTTAGTTGTATGGGATATATGGAATCCGCCCCTGTAATTTACGCATTTTCATTTTATCAATATAGCGCATTACTTCCCCTTCACTAACCACAATATTGTCCAAAGTATTACCATTATCAAAGGATATTGTGTCTATGACCGTAGGGATATTCGTTATATCTTCTATAGTAAAAACTGACGTAAAAAATTCGTTTAGCAAGGTAGCCATTTCCTTGTTTTCAGAAACTAGCTCTCCGTTAAAATTTTTCAACGGCCCCAAGACACTTTTCACTGGATTCCTATTGTTGACGTATTGAAAGAATCGCTTGGGGTTTTCTTTGCCGTCACGAGCTATGGAGATTTCAAATTCGCGCTTGGACTTTTTTATTACACTTTTCGCTTCACGCCTTAGAGATATGTAGTTGTTTCGTAACCACATATTGTCTTTATCGCACTTATGTAGCCTATAAGCCCTATCTCTACTCTTTATAATATCGACTACACTAGAATTAAACCACAAGGGTTTGTTGTTTACTTTCGCACGCTTAATCTTGTACGGTACACATTCCTCATTTATAGTCCTAAATACTGTTTCAAACGATTCCCACATTAGTTTTGCGTTGGAGTTCCCCATTACGTTTTCCCAAATGACGTGTGACAATTCATTTCTAAATTTCTAAATATTAAAATATTATTATATCCTGCCAATATAAAGCTTATCATTGTCATTATCGTCATTATCATCGTCATTATCATTATTATCCTCATTATCATCAGCATCATCATTTAAAATGCTAACATTGTTAAATATAATTATTTCATTATTTTGAATGTTATTTTACGAAATGTTTAGCCAAATGTCAACCTCCGTTTAGCGCATGAATATTTGTATTAATAATAAAATATCAGATAATATAAAAAGGTCAATCATGATTCAACTAAGAATTACCCTTTCTATATCTACCATCGGTCCTACCAAAGTCGATACACTCGGAAAAACACCTACACCTGTACTGACTTTGAAAACTGACTGTATATATATAAACTCCTGCGTTCACGTATGCGTCAGTAACTGTACACTGTAACTGTACGCTGCAACTGTACATTGTAGCTGTACATTGTAACTGTACACTTTAACTGTACACTGCAACTTTACACTGTAACTGTACATTGTAACTTTACACTGTAATGTACACTGTAACTGTACAGCAACTATCCAACTAAGTTTCTGATGCCCCATTTGCTCTATGAGACTTGTAAATAGGGACCTACACTCACTTCGTCGACAAAATCAAAAATCGACATTCTAAAGAACTAACTTAACATAACCTAATTTAACCTAACTTAACCTAACAATGACTTGTCGATAGACTGTCGAGTCATGTCATCAATAACATAACTTCTTTATGGTTGAAATTCTGCAAAGTAATAAATCATTTCATTGGAACAAAAACGATATAAGAGAAGTGCATTTATATTTGCTATTTTAAAAAAAAAGAGTTATATAGTCACACTTAAATTTCTTAAGTGTGACTATACACACACTGAATTAATGTACTTAGTCTATAATTTTGACAAATTGTAAGCGTACGCGCTTTTATGAGAATGAATAAATTACTGTCGTGAATTTTACAGTTGTCAATATATATGAATATTATATTAACATCCATCCTCCAAGACACTAACGTATGAGGATCATTAACAAGACAGTAACATATTATTTCATTAATGATTACCATTAATGATTATCATTAATAATAACACCTAATAATACTCAAACTAAATTGCTTGAAGGTTCCCCCCCCAAAAAAAATGTAACCCCCTGCGTATGTTTTGAGTTTTGCAACCTGAACTCGCGAGGATAACCTACAAAGGGCTGACAAAAGTAAATAGACACCACAATCACTGTTGTCAAGAAGAAATGGCAAAGATCATTAATGGAATGCCAAAACGTGTTATTGATTTTTATTATCAAATAAAAGCTACAGAAAAGCTGAAGGTGTCTATTTACTTTTGTCAACCTTCTGTGTATAGGGGTAAAAAGAGCATGGAGCTGTTGATATGTATTTTCTGAGTTCGATTCTCAGCTCGGATTTAACATTTCAGCGATTAATGTGTAACTCTGGGTCTGGTTCAAATCCCACAAAACACTAAAGTTTTCCACCGTCGTATGACCTTAGATATTATGAAAGTGGTTTAACATCCCAAAACATTATTATTATTCCCACGCGGACTTTGATGTTCTAAAGCAGGGGTGTCCAACTTTTTCTTGAAGGGCCATATTTGAATTAATGACCCAGTGTGCAAATTTTAGATAGAACTTTAATTTCAAAGAACTTATTTTATTGAAATAAAATATGACACTAGATAATGAAGTTTCAGTATCCGCCAGCCTTGCCATGATACAAATCTTTGGCGGGCCGGACTCTGGCCGCGCGGGCCATATGTTGGACAAGCCTGTTCTAAACGAAAGTTAATAATTGATTGTACACATATCTTAACATAAACATTTTAATTACAAAATATTGTTAAATAATTAGTGAGTCATTTCAAATATGTTTAACGATACAAAATATTCACAAACAAATACCAACCAACCAACCAACTCCTTTCAAACTGCAATTATTTACTCATCTCTAAAGTGAACCTCCTTATTTTTCCTTAAATTTTCCCTAACTTTTAAGTGGAACATCTGTTAATGAAAGGTAACTTGACCTCCAAAAAATAGACCTTAGTATTTCAATTTTATTGGAGTTTACGTTGAATGTTAATGCGTTTATCGATAATTTCAATTAATAATTAATTTAGCAACCGCCTTACGAGACAATTAATTAATTAAATAAATAATAATAGTTAAAATCAAGTTAATAATTCGTTTTAGCTAAAAAGAATCTAATTACATATTCAAACATTGGTGCTCACATATATATATATATATATATATATATATATATATATATATACAGCGGGTATCTGAAATAATTAAAGACAATAGAAATGATTATAAAAGCCGTTTTAATAATAATTTCTGAAATTAGGATCTAATATCTGTTTATCTACAGTAAATAATGATGTATGGAGAGCACGTTAACTTTTTTTAATTGGTCATATCAAGCTGCGAAATAAAAGCTCCGTTTAGTATGTAATGCTTACAGTGTGAAACCATTATTAGAACTTTTCATTTCATTTTTTGGTGTTCTATTTTAGTATGTCATTTCACGTGTACAATTCAGTGCGTATTCGTCAGTAGTTTGGTCATACGTTTCATGTGAAACGTATAATTGTTGACGCACTTTCATTATTTTTATACGTTTCAAATGAAAGTATGACCAAAATATAATGAATGAGGAACAGAATTTATAATCAAATGTGTAATAGTGTTTGGAGGAGGTAAAATATAACGTTTTGCCTTTAAAAGGTCAGCTATATAATATATAATGTAAACGAATGACGCTGGTGTAGAAGAGCGTCCGCACAAGATGGGGAGAGAGAACGAGCAAATGAAAAATGAGGCACCTCCCAGGAATCGAACCAGGGATCATCCAATTGCCGGTCGGATATGCTAACCATTGCACTAAGGTCCCCAATCAGTCAAAATTCGTAATTCTCCTACATACGAACGGAATCGAATGCCCTGAAGGGGCACCTTCTCATGCCGTACATATATACATTTTAACTGCAAACAACACAGTAGGTGCTTCATTTCTCATTTGCTCGTTCTCTCTCCCCATCTTGTGCGGACGCTCTTCTACCAAGCGTCGTTCTTTACATTAATTATACTGTGTGTTGTTTGCAGTTAAAATGTAATATGTACGGCATGAGAAGGTGCCCCCTCAGAGCATTCGATTCCGCTCTTATGTAGGAGAATTACGAGCTGTGACTGATCGGGGACCTTGGTGCAGTGGTTAGCATATCCGCCCGGTAATTGGATGATCCCTGGTTCGATTCCTGGGAGGTGCCTCACTTTTCATTTGCTCGTTCTCTCTCCGCATCTTGTGCGGACGCTCTTCTACGCAAGCGTCGTTTTTTACATAATTATACTGTGTGTTGTTTGCAGTTAATATATATATATATATACGTATATATTATGATAGCTTTGAACGAAGGTTCAGAAGTCGACTCCCCTGCAGCATCCTGCCTCATTTGATTGATTTGGTGGAGGAGAGAATTGGTTTACGCTCTCCTCCTGTCCTCGTAGCTAGTGACGCATAGTTGGTCACGGACTTTGAACAAGAACCTGTCCCACTGGTTCTTGAAATTATTCAGGTTGGTGTGCTGGAGGTTCCTCAGCTCTTTTGGCAGCTCGTTAAAGAGTTTTGGCCTTGTATTCTAAGGGTATTTTACTTCCTTTTTTTCATGGTTCTACTGCCCTACCGTAATAAATTAATGCTACAGATCATAGTATTTATATAAAAGTGCGTGTGTGTGTGTATATATATATATATATATATATATATATATAATTATCAATTTAAAACTAATTAATTATCGATCTATCTTTAGTTTTAAATCGATAATTAATTAGTTTTAAATTGATAATTATTTAGTTTTGTAAAAATTGGTCGTTGCGAAAGTACAGGGAGTTTTTACATAAATTTCTTATGTTCTTGTGGTTCGGAACCCACGTAAAATTGTAGGTCCCCTCCGCCACCACGGAGGACATACACAATACACAATTACGAACACAGTTAGGTAGACCAGCCATGAGACCCTAGGATCCACTCATGGCTGGTCTACCTAACTGTGTTCGTAATTGTGTATTGTGTATGTCCTCCGTGGTGGCGGAGGGGACCTACAATTTTACGTGGGTTCCGAACCACAAGAACATAAGAAATTTATGTAAAAACTCCCTGTACTTTCGCAACGACCAATTTTTACAAAACTAAATAATTATCAATTTAAAACTAATTAATTATCGATTTAAAACTAAAGATAGATCGATAATTAATTAGTTTTAAATTGATAATTATATATATATATATATATATATACACCACACACGCACTTTTATATAAATACTATGATCTGTAGCATTAATTTATTAATTTGCATGACTATATTCTCTCAAAGCTAGCGCTCATGCTGTATATAGCACATTGGGTAACACTATTTCACTGTAAGGAAAGTAATTATATTGAGGTCGAAGGGGTTCGATTCCCGATGCTACTGGTAATAATGATCCGTGCGTTACCGCAATGGGCAGCATTAGTTAGATTGAGCACCTTGCCATTTCTTAGCCTTACTGAGTTATCATCATCATACCCTCTCATACCCTCTGAAAGAGACACAAACGCTTTTTCATATTCGCTAAAATTATTAATATTCTGAAGTGTTTTATAATTACATAATAAAATTTCATTTAATTATCGTAATTAGTATTTATTCTTATTTGTTATTTCAATTATTCTTATTTATTTCAACTATTCTTATTTATTTCAATTATTCTTATTTGTTATTTTAATTATTCTTATTTATTTCAATTATTCTTATTTCTTATTTTAATTATTCTTATTTTTTTCAATTATTCTTATTTGTTATTTCAATTATTCTTATTTATTTCAATTATTCTTATTCATTATTTCAATTATTTTATTTATTTTTTAATTATTTATTTATAATTTTAATTATTCTTATTTATTATCTTAATTATTCTTATTTATTTCAATTATCATTGCGTCAAAAGAGAAGATATTTTTCATCCTAAACTACCAAATGGTGAATCTTTTCATTATTATTATTGCTATACAGAGTCGCCCACAATATTGCCCGTCTGTCTCCATATTCAGTTGGGTATATGTACAGTAGTAGAAAGACGTTATTAGTATTACTCAATCACCCATCTATCTATATACAGTATTTGCCTGTCTGCTTATCTGTCTGTCTGTCATGTTATTATATATATATATATATATATATATATATATATATATATATATATATATATTAACGATTTAGATGTAGGCCTAGTCAGTACAGTTTCAAAGTTTGCGGATGACACGAAGCTGGGTGGTAGGGCGATTAATGACGAAGATAGAGGTAAAATCCAGGAAGATCTGAATAAAATCGTTGATTGGTCAGTCACATGGCAAATGAGATTTAACGTTGATAAGTGCAAAATTTTGCATATAGGTTCGCGTAACGGTAATTTTGCGTATAGTATGTCAGGGAAAGATTTAACAAGCGTAGAGCAGGAAAAAGATTTAGGAGTTATAGTCACTGGTGATTTAAAAGTAGCGAAACAAAGTACAGCAGCGGTCAATAAGGCGAACAAAGTGTTAGGTTTTATAGCTCGAAATTTTGAGTACAAATCGCGCGATATTATAGTTCCTCTTTATAAATCATTAGTTAGACCCCATTTGGAGTACGCGGTCCAATTTTGGAATCCGCATATGCGCAAAGATATAGACAAAATCGAAAGAGTTCAAAGACGAGCAACTAAGATGATTCCGTCGCTTAGGTCAAAGTCGTACGAGGATAGGCTTAAGGAGTTAAAATTAACAACACTCGAGACTAGGAGGCTAAGGGGTGATCTAATCCAGGTTTTCAAAATTATGAATGGGTTCGATAACGTAGATAGAGATAGCTTTTTCGAAATATCTCAATATAATAGGACTAGAAATAACGGGTGTAAGTTGGCAAGTAGAAGGTTCGAGACAGCAGTTGCTAAAAACTTTTTTACGCATAGAATAGTAAATAGGTGGAATAGTTTGCCGGTAGAAGTAATTAGTAGCACATCTATAAACATGTTTAAAAATAGATTAGACGCATATGTTGATAGATTGGGTATAGTTTAAAGTAGTAAAATTAAGGCTTTGTGGTGATAGATCCCACAACTCAACACAAGTGTTGTGGGATATAGGGAGGCAGCATCTTGGGTTAGGGGATACTCTCTGTCCTTACACACCCCATTTAAAGAGATTCCTCTACCGAGCGGTGCCCCCCATAGTACTGTGAGGTATTGAAAAACTCATGATCTTCACTTGCCCCACAAACACCTTTAAATGGGAGACCAAAATGGGTGCACACACATTTCTACATTACTGTACAGTCTTTACAGCCACACCTACACTTTTCCTACTGGTCAAAAAAAGAAACGCAATTTTTGAGATTTATTAATAAACATGAGGACTCAGTATATAGTAAATGATTCTTTAACATAACAAACAGTCAATAACGCGTATGGCCACCCCTAGCCACAATGCAGGCTTGGAGTCTGGCCCTCATCGACCTCAACAGTCTCTGCAGGAAAGCAACAGGGATGGCCCTCCACTCTTCAATAATTGCATTGGTCAGTTCCCTGATGTTCTGCGGCTGATGCTGACGTCTGCGAACTCGCCGTTCAAGTTCATCCCATGCGTGCTCTATCGGTGACATGTCTGGGCTGAAGGCTGGCCATGGTAAGGTCTGCACCTGTTGTCCCTGCAGGTACGCCTGCACTATCCTGGCTGCATGAGGACTGGCATTGTCCTGTTGCAGGAGCACCAATTCTGGATGTTGCCTCATGAATGGAAGAACATGTGGGTGAAGAATCTCATCCCTGTAGCGCTGTTCAGTCAGAGCTGATAGGCCCACGATAGGTCACGGTGCTGATAGGCCCATTGCAGGCGTCGTTGCCTTCTTGCATCAGTGAGAAAAGGACCTCTGTAAGGCCTGCGGGATCGGAGTCCTGCATTACGGAGTCGGTTTCTGACGGTCTGGTCACTAATTCTGTTGTTGTGGATACCAGGTGTCTCTCTGGCTGTCTGACGAGCATTCCGCTGCCGATGACGCAGGTGCTGCAGTACAATGTGGCGATCCTGGCGTTGGGTCATCACACGAGGTCGCCCACGTCTTGGCAGGTCCTGAACACTTCCTGTGGCATTGTACCGTCTAACAAGCCTAGAGATTGTGCTGGGATGCACATGCATTCGTTGTGCAACTTGGACAGCAGACATGCCTGCATCCAACATGCCCAAGGCACGACCTCTGTTGACCTCTGAGAGTCGTGGCATGCCTCAATCGCGGGAAAAAGTTTGGTTTTCTCAACGGGCAGTGTGTATTCTGTGAAGTCAAAGAAAAAATGCATGCCTTCATAAAGAATACATTCAATTTAATCTCTGTTTATTGTTTGTAACAAAATGGCGTCTTAGCCGGGATTAGTCAGGTTTAAAAACATGCACTAAGTGGCTTTAAAAGATTTGAACAAACATTTAACCATAATCTTGAAACTGTGATAATACCACTAACAACTTAAATTTTACACCATATGCAAGCTAATTGCGTTTCTTTTTTTGACCAGTATATATTGTAATGTATATGGTTGTAAATTTTGACTTGGTCCGCAATCGATATGGACCGTGACTTATTTTTCGTTGGGCAAGGTACTAGTATTGATGGATACCGTAATGAAATTGACTGGATTCTTTGAATCTGATATATTTGCATGTCGGTTATAAATAGATATAGAGTGTAACATATTTGTGGATAGTAGTCTATTATGACTTGATACTCTGGATCCAGAGATTCTATCTTTAGTTTTAAATCGATAAGTAATTAGTTTTTAATTGATAATTATTTAGTTTTGCAAAAATTGGTCGTTGCGAATGTACAGGCAGTTGTTACATAAATTTCTTATGTTCTTGTGGTTCGGAACCCACGTAAAATTGTAGGTCCCCTCCGCCACCACGGAGGACAGACACAATACACAATTACGAACACAGTTAGGTAGACCAGCCATGAGTGGATCCTAGGGTCTTTGTTGGTCTGAAACATTATAACATTATAACATAAAATACAGGGTGGCGCAAAAGTCTCTCACCACAGGAATTTTTAATGTATTTTTAGTGTTGTATCAATTTTCAGTGTTGTATCAATCGGTACAGAATTTAAATTCTGTACCGATTTATCGATTTGTAGTACCTGGGTATTTCATACATTAAAACCAAGCTCATCCTCTCGTCTATTGTTAATTTCGCAGCCATCCCCTACCTAAAGGAAAAAAAAATAGCGTGAAACACTAAAAACTCCTATGGTGCGCGACGTTTGCGCCAACTAGTTATATATGTCGCGCGAATGGCATTTTTTTCATCTGTATACTTAATTATAACAACTTTTACGCTACTATACACAACTTAAAGATAAGTTATATTTATCTAAACATTTTATAATCATACCAAACATTATAAATGTTTACCATGAGAAGAAACGCTTTAGCCATAAATATTTGAATCCCTTTTGAGGACCCAAACAATATTCAAATGATTAACTTTATTTTTATCTTTTTTATTGGCTAATACATCTCTTAACATATTCGGGCACTGCAGTGCCACAATGATCGTTGAATTAAAATTCAGTACAGGGCTTACTTAGCGACATCGAATAGACGTTAATTCTTTAAAACATCGTTTTCATTAACATCTATAATACAGAAAGGAAATACACACACACACACACACACACACACACACACACACACACACACACACACTTTTTTAACTTAATTGGTGTTCTGTCTGTCGTGGGTGGGCGGAAAGTAGCTCCCTAATTTAAATTACATATAAATTATGTATAAATTGTGATTGTATTGTTATATTGTTATGGTGTGTTCTCTAAAGTGGTACAATTGTAACGGTAATCTTTTTTTCTCTAAAGTGTTCTCTTTGTGTTCTCTAAAGTGGCACAATTGTAACGTTCATTTTTTTTTTTTCATTTCAGATTGAAGGGTAACATGGCTGAGCGTTTAACACTGCAGGAGCGTGCCCAGTTGGCGGCACGGTACGAAGTTTGGCAATCTGTCGTTCGAGTTCAAAGATGGTGGCGGGCCATTCACGGACCACGTGCCCAAGTGGACCCGAAAACAATCAAGAACTGCCACTCGAAGCTCATGACCACGGTGTCTGTGGCAGATGTTCGAAGATGTGGTCGCCCTTCGACATCCAGGGCCCAGGAGACGGTGCAGGCAGTTCAGGAAATGTTCGCACGGAGTCCACGAAAGTCAACTCGCCAGGCAGCTCGGGAAAGTGGACTCTCCCGCTACTCAGTGCGAACAGTGCTGAAGAAGGAGCTGAACTGGCGTGCGTGGAAGCCGCATTACTGCCAATCTCTCTCGGACGAGGACTGCGACATTCGCATGGAGTTCGGGGAAATCATGCTGGCTTGGCATGAAGACTGGCCCCATCTCTTCCGCAACATCCTCTGGAGCGACGAGGCGGTGTTCCACGTCGGAGGCTTTGTCAACCGCCACAATTGCCACTACTGGGCAGGAGAGGATCCCATGGTTACCGCTGAAAAACGGCAGAATCGGTTCAGTGTAACGGTGTGGTGTGGTATGACCTCAGATCAGGTTGTGGGCCCGTTCCTTCTGCGCAACACCATGAATGCTGAGCGGTACCTTGCTATGTTGCGAAACGAGGTCTGGCCGGTTGTCAGCACATGGGAGAACATCGACGATCTGATATTTATGCAAGATGGCGCCCCTCCGCACTTCGCTCTTGTTGTCCGTGAGTGGCTGGATGCCCACTTCCCTGGGCGTTGGATGGGTCGTCGTGGTCCACATCAATGGCCAGCCAGGAGCCCCGACTTGACACCGTGCGACTTCTTTCTTTGGGGTGGGTAAAGGAAGAAGTCTACCGCACCAAACCGAGGACATTGGAAGAACTGGAGGACCGAATTCGGGAAGTCATGTCCTCCATCCCGCCGGAGTTCCTGCTAAAGTCAGTGGACGCCATTCCTGGGCGGCTCCAGAAGCTGGTGGAAAGAGTTGGAGCCCACATTGAATTTTAGAGAAAACCTACCATGTATGCCTACCTTTTCATATTATTTCTTCTGAAATAAATGGATAATATACGTATTTTTTTACCAATCCAAAATAGGGAGCTCCTTTCCGCCCACCCTATATATATATATATATATATATATATATATATATATATATGATGAATAAAACCACGAAGGAAAGGAAACACAAAACGGTGCTCAAGCGCTTTCGTCTAATGACATCCTCAGGAACACTGAAATACATAAAAGGTTACGGCCTATATATAGGTTACAGAAAGAGAAAAAAATATAAATAAATAACATACATACACACAAACATATATACATATATATATATATACATACATATCTACACACATACACATATATATATATATATATATATATATATGCAATAAACGGAGAAGTAAAAATAAAACTTAAAAATTAAGGATTAGAGGATTAACAAAGAGGCATATCGATTTTTAGCACAAGATCAAATGAGTTATAAAAATAATACAAATTTATACTGGAGATACGCCCGGGTTTAACACTTTGCCTTTTTAGAGTCAAGTTTCGATATATATAAAAATAAATTGGAGATTAAAAGTTAATAAAGTAGCTTACAAGTTTACCAAAGATTAAGTGTCCTACCCTTTTTATCTAGGTTTGTTTTGAAGGAATTCAAAACAACAGGATCGAGTTGAAAAAGACCTTTGCTTATGTTGAAGTTATTTGAAAGTTGAATAATGGCAGACTCAAGAATATTTCTATTGACAATGTTGCTCGAATGAAATAAAACTGAAGCATTATTCCAATCAATACAGTGGGATAACTCTGACAAATGGACAAAAAGAGCACTGGACAACTGTCCTGTTCTGACGGAATATTGATGCTGTTTTATACGTGTGTGCAAATCCTTTCCCGTCTGACCTATGTAAAAGGAATCACATTGTTTACACCCAATTTTATAGATAATGCCTGAATTATTGGTAGGGCTATTTTTTACTATGATATTTTTCACAATATTGTTATATGAAAATACTACATTAATATCCAAAAGTTTAAGTACATTAGCAATGCCTAAAAAGCGCGGGAAAAATGGAAGTACTAAAATATTTTTTGACAAAGTACGAGTGTTATTATTGACACGATAGAAAGTTCGTTTTGCCTTGTTGAGACAAGATTCCATAAACGCAGATGGGTAACACAGATCACTTCCAATACCGTTGATTTTTTCCAATTCGGCATCGATGTATTCCGGACTGGCGATCCTAAAAAATGGCCTTCTTAGTGGGGTGTCATGTCCCGAGTAAAAGTGTACGTAGGATAAGTTGTTTGTTGTTTTCCGATAGATACTAAACTTAAAACCTGGGCTTTCCCTATGTACACGCACATCCAAAAATGGGATTGACTTGTCTTGTTCCACTTCTAAAGTAAACTTAATGGAGGGGACTTGATCATTTAACTGAAGGAGGAAGTTATCCAGGTCACGATTCATGGGCCAGATACACAAAATATCGTCGACGTACCGCAACCAAGGGATGCCAACCCCCAGGATTCTCGGAATGTAAGTAATTTCGAAAAACTCCATATAAATATTGGAGAGGAGGGGCGATAAGGGGTTGCCCATGGCCATCCCAAACACTTGTTGATAATACTCGTTATTGAAAGTGAATTTACAGTCTTTAATGCAAAGCTTAATAAGTTCCAAAACAATGTGTGAAGGTAGTGGCAGGTCATACTTATGTAATTCTTGGGAGAGAAAGTCAAACATATCATCAATCGGCACTTTTGTAAACAATGAACAAACATCAAAACTGATCAATCTATCGTTAGTTTCAGTACGTGCATTATTCAATTTTTCAGTGAGATCCATGGAATTTTTTACATGTGAATCAGAGATAGTTCCGAGAATGGGGGACAAGACTTTGACAAGCCATTTGGAGAGTTTATAAGTAATAGAGCCCACCGAGCTAATAATAGGGCGCATAGGGTTGCCAGGTTTGTGGGTTTTAATAAGACCGTAAAGGTAGGGCAGAGAAGGTGAAGTGGACATGAAAAGCGGAATTAAGTCCTTATGATCTTTGAGAATGCGTTTCAAGCCACTATTAAATGATTTGATGACGTCATCCTGCGGGTTCTTCCTAAGTTTGCTGGATGTGGCGGGTCCTGGAGAAGCTCGTTCATCTTTCCGATGTAGTCCACTTTGTCCATAATAACTATGGTGTTAGCCTTGTCTGCTTTAGTAATATGGAGCTCCCCATCTTTTTTTAATTGTGAGAGGCCATCGCAAAACCGTTTAGGAAAGTTATCTTCGTAATTACCATTCGCCGCACTATAAACGAGGCCTTTAACTATGCTAAACAAATACTGAGGGAGATTACACTGTTTTTCAAAACACGCGAGACTGTAACAAATTTGTAAAGCCGAAGGTTTTTTAACAATAAAAAAGGACATACCATATCCAAGGGCACTTTTTGCATCGTCACTAATGTTTTTCGAAGAAAGGTTCAAAACACACTTTGAGCTTGCTTTTTTACTCCACTGACTATTTCGAATGAGACTTTTAATTTTCCGATCGAAAATGTTACGAAGTGAAGTAGTTCTCCGACGCAACTCGTTGTAAATTTCATCAAACAAAGGTTGGATCCACGGTTGGGGAATAACGGTTACAAAATTATGTTTGGCGATGTTTAAGTTTTTGAAGGCGGACCACTCATTTTGTCTGGTGACTTCAATATGTTTCTTTAAAATTAATCTGCTGAAGTTGTTGAACGGATGGTCGTCAATTTGTCTAAGGCGAATCGGAAGCAGGGATTTGGGAAGAACTTGCTCCTCTAGACAGTTAGTAAGAAACTTTCGTCGGATACGAATTGCATGCCCCTTCATTAATATAGAAGAAAACACGGACACAAACGGAGACAAGAGAGGGAACAGCAAGCCGAAGGAACGCGTGGTGTTCATTATATGAAAATTATTTCACGAAAGTAACACGTGAAAAATATTTATGATGAATAAAACCACGAAGCACTGAGCACCGTTTTGTGTTTCCTTTCCTTCGTGGTTTTATTCATCATAAATATTTTTCACGTGTTACTTTCGTGAAATAATTTTCATATAATGAACACCACGCGTTCCTTCGGCTTGCTGTTCCCTCTCTTGTCTCCGTTTGTGTCCGTGTTTTCTTCTATATTAATGAAGGGGCATGCAATTCGTATCCGACGAAAGTTTCTTACTAACTGTCTAGAGGAGCAAGTTCTTCCCAAATCCCTGCTTCCGATTCGCCTTAGACAAATTGACGACCATCCGTTCAACAACTTCAGCAGATTAATTTTAAAGAAACATATTGAAGTCACCAGACAAAATGAGTGGTCCGCCTTCAAAAACTTAAACATCGCCAAACATAATTTTGTAACCGTTATTCCCCAACCGTGGATCCAACCTTTGTTTGATGAAATTTACAACGAGTTGCGTCGGAGAACTACTTCACTTCGTAACATTTTCGATCGGAAAATTAAAAGTCTCATTCGAAATAGTCAGTGGAGTAAAAAAGCAAGCTCAAAGTGTGTTTTGAACCTTTCTTCGAAAAACATTAGTGACGATGCAAAAAGTGCCCTTGGATATGGTATGTCCTTTTTTATTGTTAAAAAACCTTCGGCTTTACAAATTTGTTACAGTCTCGCGTGTTTTGAAAAACAGTGTAATCTCCCTCAGTATTTGTTTAGCATAGTTAAAGGCCTCGTTTATAGTGCGGCGAATGGTAATTACGAAGATAACTTTCCTAAACGGTTTTGCGATGGCCTCTCACAATTAAAAAAAGATGGGGAGCTCCATATTACTAAAGCAGACAAGGCTAACACCATAGTTATTATGGACAAAGTGGACTACATCGGAAAGATGAACGAGCTTCTCCAGGACCCCGCCACATCCAGCAAACTTAGGAAGAACCCGCAGGATGACGTCATCAAATCATTTAATAGTGGCTTGAAACGCATTCTCAAAGATCATAAGGACTTAATTCCGCTTTTCATGTCCACTTCACCTTCTCTGCCCTACCTTTACGGTCTTATTAAAACCCACAAACCTGGCAACCCTATGCGCCCTATTATTAGCTCGGTGGGCTCTATTACTTATAAACTCTCCAAATGGCTTGTCAAAGTCTTGTCCCCCATTCTCGGAACTATCTCTGATTCACATGTAAAAAATTCCATGGATCTCACTGAAAAATTGAATAATGCACGTACTGAAACTAACGATAGATTGATCAGTTTTGATGTTTGTTCATTGTTTACAAAAGTGCCGATTGATGATATGTTTGACTTTCTCTCCCAAGAATTACATAAGTATGACCTGCCACTACCTTCACACATTGTTTTGGAACTTATTAAGCTTTGCATTAAAGACTGTAAATTCACTTTCAATAACGAGTATTATCAACAAGTGTTTGGGATGGCCATGGGCAACCCCTTATCGCCCCTCCTCTCCAATATTTATATGGAGTTTTTCGAAATTACTTACATTCCGAGAATCCTGGGGGTTGGCATCCCTTGGTTGCGGTACGTCGACGATATTTTGTGTATCTGGCCCATGAATCGTGACCTGGATAACTTCCTCCTTCAGTTAAATGATCAAGTCCCCTCCATTAAGTTTACTTTAGAAGTGGAACAAGACAAGTCAATCCCATTTTTGGATGTGCGTGTACATAGGGAAAGCCCAGGTTTTAAGTTTAGTATCTATCGGAAAACACAAACAACTTATCCTACGTACACTTTTACTCGGGACATGACACCCCCACTAAGAAGGCCATTTTTTAGGATCGCCAGTCCGGAATACATCGATGCCGAATTGGAAAAAATCAACGGTATTGGAAGTGATCTGTGTTACCCATCTGCGTTTATGGAATCTTGTCTCAACAAGGCAAAACGAACTTTCTATCGTGTCAATAATAACACTCGTACTTTGTCAAAAAATATTTTAGTACTTCCATTTTTCCCGCGCTTTTTAGGCATTGCTAATGTACTTAAACTTTTGGATATTAATGTAGTATTTTCATATAACAATATTGTGAAAAATATCATAGTAAAAAATAGCCCTACCAATAATTCAGGCATTATCTATAAAATTGGGTGTAAACAATGTGATTCCTTTTACATAGGTCAGACGGGAAAGGATTTGCACACACGTATAAAACAGCATCAATATTCCGTCAGAACAGGACAGTTGTCCAGTGCTCTTTTTGTCCATTTGTCAGAGTTATCCCACTGTATTGATTGGAATAATGCTTCAGTTTTATTTCATTCAAGAGCAACATTGTCAATAGAAATATTCTTGAGTCTGCCATTATTCAACTTTCAAATAACTTCAACATAAGCAAAGGTCTTTTTCAACTCGATCCTGTTGTTTTGAATTCCTTCAAAACAAACCTAGATAAAAAGGGTAGGACACTTAATCTTTGGTAAACTTGTAAGCTACTTTATTAACTTTTAATCTCAATTTATTTTTATATATATCGAAACTTGACTCTAAAAAGGCAAAGTGTTAAACCCGGGCGTATCTCCAGTATAAATTTGTATTATTTTTATAACTCATTTGATCTTGTGCTAAAAATCGATATGCCTCTTTGTTAATCCTCTAATCCTTAATTTTTAAGTTTTTTTTACTTCTCCGTTTATTGCATATATATATATATATATATATATATATGTGTATGTGTGTAGATATGTATGTATATATTATATAGTATATATGTTTGTGTGTATGTATGTTATTTATTTATATTTTTTTTCTCTTTCTGTAACCTATATATAGGCCGTAACCTTTTATGTATTTCAGTGTTCCTGAGGATGTCATTAGACGAAAGCGCTTGAGCACCGTTTTGTGTTTCCTTTCCTTCGTGGTTTTATTCATCATATATATATATATATATATATATATATATATATATATATAGGGTGGGCGGAAAGGAGCTCCCTATTTTGGATTGGTAAAAAAATACGTATATTATCCATTTATTTCAGAAGAAATAATATGAAAAGGTAGGCATACATGGTAGGTTTTCTCTAAAATTCAATGTGGGCTCCAACTCTTTCCACCAGCTTCTGGAGCCGCCCAGGAATGGCGTCCACTGACTTTAGCAGGAACTCCGGCGGGATGGAGGACATGACTTCCCGAATTCGGTCCTCCAGTTCTTCCAATGTCCTCGTTTGGTGCGGTAGACTTCTTCCTTTACCCACCCCCAAAGAAAGAAGTCGCACGGTGTCAAGTCGGGGCTCCTGGCTGGCCATTGATGTGGACCACGACGACCCATCCAACGCCCAGGGAAGTGGGCATCCAGCCACTCACGGACAACAAGAGCGAAGTGCGGAGGGGCGCCATCTTGCATAAATATCAGATCGTCGATGTTCTCCCATGTGCTGACAACCGGCCAGACCTCGTTTCGCAACATAGCAAGGTACCGCTCAGCATTCATGGTGTTGCGCAGAAGGAACGGGCCCACAACCTGATCTGAGGTCATACCACACCACACCGTTACACTGAACCGATTCTGCCGTTTTTCAGCGGTAACCATGGATCCTCTCCTGCCCAGTAGTGGCAATTGTGGCGGTTGACAAAGCCTCCGACGTGGAACACCGCCTCGTCGCTCCAGAGGATGTTGCGGAAGAGATGGGGCCAGTCTTCATGCCAAGCCAGCATGATTTCCCCGAACTCCATGCGAATGTCGCAGTCCTCGTCCGAGAGAGATTGGCAGTAATGCGGCTTCCACGCACGCCAGTTCAGCTCCTTCTTCAGCACTGTTCGCACTGAGTAGCGGGAGAGTCCACTTTCCCGAGCTGCCTGGCGAGTTGACTTTCGTGGACTCCGTGCGAACATTTCCTGAACTGCCTGCACCGTCTCCTGGGCCCTGGATGTCGAAGGGCGACCACATCTTCGAACATCTGCCACAGACACCGTGGTCATGAGCTTCGAGTGGCAGTTCTTGATTGTTTTCGGGTCCACTTGGGCACGTGGTCCGTGAATGGCCCGCCACCATCTTTGAACTCGAACGACAGATTGCCAAACTTCGTACCGTGCCGCCAACTGGGCACGCTCCTGCAGTGTTAAACGCTCAGCCATGTTACCCTTCAATCTGAAATGAAAAAAAAAAAAATGAACGTTACAATTGTGCCACTTTAGAGAACACAAAGAGAACACTTTAGAGAAAAAAGATTACCGTTACAATTGTACCACTTTAGAGAACACACCATAACAATATAACAATACAATCACAATTTATACATAATTTATATGTAATTTAAATTAGGGAGCTACTTTCCGCCCACCCACGACAGACAGAACACCAATTAAGTTAAAAAAGTGTGTGTGTGTGTGTGTGTGTGTGTGTGTGTGTGTGTGTGTGTGTGTGTATTTCCTTTCTGTATTATAGATGTTAATGAAAACGATGTTTTAAAGAATTAACGTCTATTCGATGTCGCTAAGTAAGCCCTGTACTGAATTTTAATTCAACGATCATTGTGGCACTGCAGTGCCCGAATATGTTAAGAGATGTATTAGCCAATAAAAAAGATAAAAATAAAGTTAATCATTTGAATATTGTTTGGGTCCTCAAAAGGGATTCAAATATTTATGGCTAAAGCGTTTCTTCTCATGGTAAACATTTATAATGTTTGGTATGATTATAAAATGTTTAGATAAATATAACTTATCTTTAAGTTGTGTATAGTAGCGTAAAAGTTGTTATAATTAAGTATACAGATGAAAAAAATGCCATTCGCGCGACATATATATACTAGTTGGCGCAAACGTCGCGCACCATAGGAGTTTTTTAGTGTTTCACGCTATTTTTTTTTTCCTTTAGGTAGGGGATGGCTGCGAAATTAACAATAGACGAGAGGATGAGCTTGGTTTTAATGTATGAAATACCCAGGTACTACAAATCGATAAATCGGTACAGAATTTAAATTCTGTACCGATTGATACAACACTGAAATTGATACAACACTAAAAATACATTAAAAATTCCTGTGGTGAGAGACTTTTGCGCCACCCTGTATTTTATGTTATAATGTTATAATGTTTCAGACCAACAAAGACCCTAGGATCCACTCATGGCTGGTCTACCTAACTGTGTTCGTAATTGTGTATTGTGTCTGTCCTCCGTGGTGGCGGAGGGGACCTACAATTTTACGTGGGTTCCGAACCACAAGAACATAAGAATTTATGTAACAACTGCCTGTACATTCGCAACGACCAATTTTTGCAAAACTAAATAATTATCAATTAAAAACTAATTACTTATCGATTTAAAACTAAAGATAGAATCTCTGGATCCAGAGTATCAAGTCATAATAGACTACTATCCACAAATATGTTAAACTCTATATCTATTTATAACCGACATGCAAATATATCAGATTCAAAGAATCCAGTCAATTTCATTACGGTATCCATCAATACTAGTACCTTGCCCAACGAAAAATAAGTCACGGTCCATATCGATTGCGGACCAAGTCAAAATTTACAACCATATACATTACAATATATACTGGTCAAAAAAAGAAACGCAATTAGCTTGCATATGGTGTAAAATTTAAGTTGTTAGTGGTATTATCACAGTTTCAAGATTATGGTTAAATGTTTGTTCAAATCTTTTAAAGCCACTTAGTGCATGTTTTTAAACCTGACTAATCCCGGCTAAGACGCCATTTTGTTACAAACAATAAACAGAGATTAAATTGAATGTATTCTTTATGAAGGCATGCATTTTTTCTTTGACTTCACAGAATACACACTGCCCGTTGAGAAAACCAAACTTTTTCCCGCGATTGAGGCATGCCACGACTCTCAGAGGTCAACAGAGGTCGTGCCTTGGGCATGTTGGATGCAGGCATGTCTGCTGTCCAAGTTGCACAACGAATGCATGTGCATCCCAGCACAATCTCTAGGCTTGTTAGACGGTACAATGCCACAGGAAGTGTTCAGGACCTGCCAAGACGTGGGCGACCTCGTGTGATGACCCAACGCCAGGATCGCCACATTGTACTGCAGCACCTGCGTCATCGGCAGCGGAATGCTCGTCAGACAGCCAGAGAGACACCTGGTATCCACAACCAGAATTAGTGACCAGACCGTCAGAAACCGACTCCGTAATGCAGGACTCCGATCCCGCAGGCCTTACAGAGGTCCTTTTCTCACTGATGCAAGAAGGCAACGACGCCTGCAATGGGCCTATCACCGTGACCTATCGTGGGCCTATCAGCTCTGACTGAACAGCGCTACAGGGATGAGATTCTTCACCCACATGTTCTTCCATTCATGAGGCAACATCCAGAATTGGTGCTCCTGCAACAGGACAATGCCAGTCCTCATGCAGCCAGGATAGTGCAGGCGTACCTGCAGGGACAACAGGTGCAGACCTTACCATGGCCAGCCTTCAGCCCAGACATGTCACCGATAGAGCACGCATGGGATGAACTTGAACGGCGAGTTCGCAGACGTCAGCATCAGCCGCAGAACATCAGGGAACTGACCAATGCAATTATTGAAGAGTGGAGGGCCATCCCTGTTGCTTTCCTGCAGAGACTGTTGAGGTCGATGAGGGCCAGACTCCAAGCCTGCATTGTGGCTAGGGGTGGCCATACGCGTTATTGACTGTTTGTTATGTTAAAGAATCATTTACTATATACTGAGTCCTCATGTTTATTAATAAATCTCAAAAATTGCGTTTCTTTTTTTGACCAGTAGGAAAAGTGTAGGTGTGGCTGTAAAGACTGTACAGTAATGTAGAAATGTGTGTGCACCCATTTTGGTCTCACATTTAAAGGTGTTTGTGGGGCAAGTGAAGATCATGAGTTTTTCAATACCTCACAGTACTATGGGGGGCACCGCTCGGTAGAGGAATCTCTTTAAATGGGGTGTGTAAGGACAGAGAGTATCCCCTAACCCAAGATGCTGCCTCCCTATATCCCACAACACTTGTGTTGAGTTGTGGGATCTATCACCACAAAGCCTTAATTTTACTACTTTAAACTATACCCAATCTATCAACATATGCGTCTAATCTATTTTTAAACATGTTTATAGATGTGCTACTAATTACTTCTACCGGCAAACTATTCCACCTATTTACTATTCTATGCGTAAAAAAGTTTTTAGCAACTGCTGTCTCGAACCTTCTACTTGCCAACTTACACCCGTTATTTCTAGTCCTATTATATTGAGATATTTCGAAAAAGCTATCTCTATCTACGTTATCGAACCCATTCATAATTTTGAAAACCTGGATTAGATCACCCCTTAGCCTCCTAGTCTCGAGTGTTGTTAATTTTAACTCCTTAAGCCTATCCTCGTACGACTTTGACCTAAGCGACGGAATCATCTTAGTTGCTCGTCTTTGAACTCTTTCGATTTTGTCTATATCTTTGCGCATATGCGGATTCCAAAATTGGACCGCGTACTCCAAATGGGGTCTAACTAATGATTTATAAAGAGGAACTATAATATCGCGCGATTTGTACTCAAAATTTCGAGCTATAAAACCTAACACTTTGTTCGCCTTATTGACCGCTGCTGTACTTTGTTTCGCTACTTTTAAATCACCAGTGACTATAACTCCTAAATCTTTTTCCTGCTCTACGCTTGTTAAATCTTTCCCTGACATACTATACGCAAAATTACCGTTACGCGAACCTATATGCAAAATTTTGCACTTATCAACGTTAAATCTCATTTGCCATGTGACTGACCAATCAACGATTTTATTCAGATCTTCCTGGATTTTACCTCTATCTTCGTCATTAATCGCCCTACCACCCAGCTTCGTGTCATCCGCAAACTTTGAAACTGTACTGACTAGGCCTACATCTAAATCGTTAATATATATATATATATATATATATATATATATATATATATATATATATATATATATATAATAACATGACAGACAGACAGATAAGCAGACAGGCAAATACTGTATATAGATAGATGGGTGATTGAGTAATACTAATAACGTCTTTCTACTACTGTACATATACCCAACTGAATATGGAGACAGACGGGCAATATTGTGGGCGACTCTGTATAGCAATAATAATAATGAAAAGATTCACCATTTGGTAGTTTAGGATGAAAAATATCTTCTCTTTTGACGCAATGATAATTGAAATAAATAAGAATAATTAAGATAATAAATAAGAATAATTAAAATTATAAATAAATAATTAAAATAATAAATAAAATAATTGAAATAATGAATAAGAATAATTGAAATAAATAAGAATAATTGAAATAACAAATAAGAATAATTGAAAAAAATAAGAATAATTAAAATAAGAAATAAGAATAATTGAAATAAATAAGAATAATTAAAATAACAAATAAGAATAATTGAAATAAATAAGAATAGTTGAAATAAATAAGAATAATTGAAATAACAAATAATAAATACTAATTACGATAATTAAATGAAATTTTATTATGTAATTATAAAACACTTCAGAATATTAATAATTTTAGCGAATATGAAAAAGCGTTTGTGTCTCTTTCAGAGGGTATGAGAGGGTATGATGATGATAACTCAGTAAGGCTAAGAAATGGCAAGGTGCTCAATCTAACTAATGCTGCCCATTGCGGTAACGCACGGATCATTATTACCAGTAGCATCGGGAATCGAACCCCTTCGACCTCAATATAATTACTTTCCTTACAGTGAAATAGTGTTACCCAATGTGCTATATACAGCATGAGCGCTAGCTTTGAGAGAATATAGTCATGCAAATTAATAAATTAATGCTACAGATCATAGTATTTATATAAAAGTGCGTGTGTGTGTGTATATATATATATATATATATATAATTATCAATTTAAAACTAATTAATTATCGATCTATCTTTAGTTTTAAATCGATAATTAATTAGTTTTAAATTGATAATTATTTAGTTTTGTAAAAATTGGTCGTTGCGAAAGTACAGGGAGTTTTTACATAAATTTCTTATGTTCTTGTGGTTCGGAACCCACGTAAAATTGTAGGTCCCCTCCGCCACCACGGAGGACATACACAATACACAATTACGAACACAGTTAGGTAGACCAGCCATGAGTGGATCCTAGGGTCTCATGGCTGGTCTACCTAACTGTGTTCGTAATTGTGTATTGTGTATGTCCTCCGTGGTGGCGGAGGGGACCTACAATTTTACGTGGGTTCCGAACCACAAGAACATAAGAAATTTATGTAAAAACTCCCTGTACTTTCGCAACGACCAATTTTTACAAAACTAAATAATTATCAATTTAAAACTAATTAATTATCGATTTAAAACTAAAGATAGATCGATAATTAATTAGTTTTAAATTGATAATTATATATATATATATATATATATATATATATATATATACACACACACACGCACTTTTATATAAATACTATGATCTGTAGCATTAATTTATTACGGTAGGGCAGTAGAACCATGAAAAAAAGGAAGTAAAATACCCTTAGAATACAAGGCCCAAAACTCTTTAACGAGCTGCCAAAAGAGCTGAGGAACCTCCAGCACACAACCTGAATAATTTCAAGAACCAGTGGGACAGGTTCTTGTTCAAAGTCCGTGACCAACTATGCGTCACTAGCTACGAGGACAGGAGGAGAGCGTAAACCAATTCTCTCCTCCACCAAATCAATCAAATGAGGCAGGATGCTGCAGGGGAGTCGACTTCTGAACCTTCGTTCAAAGCTATCATAATATATACGTATATATATATATATATTAACTGCAAACAACACACAGTATAATTATGTAAAAAACGACGCTTGCGTAGAAGAGCGTCCGCACAAGATGCGGAGAGAGAACGAGCAAATGAAAAGTGAGGCACCTCCCAGGAATCGAACCAGGGATCATCCAATTACCGGGCGGATATGCTAACCACTGCACCAAGGTCCCCGATCAGTCACAGCTCGTAATTCTCCTACATAAGAGCGGAATCGAATGCTCTGAGGGGGCACCTTCTCATGCCGTACATATATACATTTTAACTGCAAACAACACACAGTATAATTAATGTAAAGAACGACGCTTGGTAGAAGAGCGTCCGCACAAGATGGGGAGAGAACGAGCAAATGAGAAATGAAGCACCTACTGTGTGTTGTTTGCAGTTAAAATGTATATATGTACGGCATGAGAAGGTGCCCCTTCAGGGCATTCGATTCCGTTCGTATGTAGGAGAATTACGAATTTTGACTGATTGGGGACCTTAGTGCAATGGTTAGCATATCCGACCGGCAATTGGATGATCCCTGGTTCGATTCCTGGGAGGTGCCTCATTTTTCATTTGCTCGTTCTCTCTCCCCATCTTGTGCGGACGCTCTTCTACACCAGCGTCATTCGTTTACATTATATATATATAGCTGACCTTTTAAAGGCAAAACGTTATATTTTACCTCCTCCAAACACTATTACACATTTGATTATAAATTCTGTTCCTCATTCATTATATTTTGGTCATACTTTTCATTTGAAACGTATAACAAATAATGAAAGTGCGTCAACAATTATACGTTTCACATGAAACGTATGACCAAACTACTGACGAATACGCACTGAATTGTACACGTGAAATGACATACTAAAATAGAACACCAAAAAATGAAATGAAAAGTTCTAATAATGGTTTCACACTGTAAGCATTACATACTAAACGGAGCTTTTATTTCGCAGCTTGATATGACCAATTAAAAAAAGTTAACGTGCTCTCCATACATCATTATTTACTGTAGATAAACAGATATTAGATCCTAATTTCAGAAATTATTATTAAAACGGCTTTTATAATCATTTCTATTGTCTTTAATTATTTCAGATACCCGCTGTATATATATATATATATATATATATATATATATATATATTGTGAGCACCAATGTTTGAATATGTAATTAGATTCTTTTTAGCTAAAACGAATTATTAACTTGATTTTAACTATTATTATTTATTTAATTAATTAATTGTCTCGTAAGGCGGTTGCTAAATTAATTATTAATTGAAATTATCGATAAACGCATTAACATTCAACGTAAACTCCAATAAAATTGAAATACTAAGGTCTATTTTTTGGAGGTCAAGTTACCTTTCATTAACAGATGTTCCACTTAAAAGTTAGGGAAAATTTAAGGAAAAATAAGGAGGTTCACTTTAGAGATGAGTAAATAATTGCAGTTTGAAAGGAGGTTGGTTGGTTGGTTGGTATTTGTTTGTGAATATTTTGTATCGTTAAACATATTTGAAATGACTCACTAATTATTTAACAATATTTTGTTAATTAAAATGTTTATGTTAAGATATGTGTACAATCAATTATTAACTTTCGTTTAGAACAGGCTTGTCCAACATATGGCCCGCGGGCCAGAGTCCGGCCCGCCAAAGATTTGTATCAGGCAAGGCTGGCGGATACTGAAACTTCATTATCTAGTGTCATATTTTATTTCAATAAAATAAGTTCTTTGAAATTAAAGTTCTATCTAAAATTTGCACACTGGGTCATTAATTCAAATATGGCCCTTCAAGAAAAAAGGTTGGACACCCCTGCTTTAGAACATCAAAGTCCGCGTGGGAATAATAATAATGTTTTGGGATGTTTAACCACTTTCATAATATCTAAGGTCATACGACGGTGGAAACTTTAGTGTTTTGTGGGATTTGAACCAGACCCAGAGTTACACATTAATCGCTGAAATGTTAAATCCGAGCTGAGAATCGAACTCAGAAAATACATATCAACAGCTCCATGCTCTTTTTACCCCTATACACAGAAGGTTGACAAAAGTAAATAGACACCTTCAGCTTTTCTGTAGCTTTTTATTTGATAATAAAAATCAAAACTTTTGGCATTCCATTAATGATCTTTGCCATTTCTTCTTGACAACAGTGATTGTGGTGTCTATTTACTTTTGTCAGCCCTTTGTAGGTTATCCTCGCGAGTTCAAGGTTTGCAATAACTCAAAACATACGCAGGGGGTTACATTTTTTTTTGGGGGGGGAACCTTCAAGCAATTTAGTTTGAGTATTATTAGGGTGTTATTATTAATGATAATCATTAATGGTAATCATTAATGATAATCATATGTTACTGTCTTGTTAATGATCCTCATACGTTAGTGTCTTGGAGGATGGATGTTAATATAATATTCATATATATTGACAACTGTAAAATTCACGACAGTAATTTATTCATTCTCATAAAAGCGCGTACGCTTACAATTTGTCAAAATTATAGACTAAGTACATTAATTCAGTGTGTATATAGTCACACTTAAGAAATTTAAGTGTGACTATATAACTTCTTTTTTTTAAAATAGCAAATATAAATGCACTTCTCTTATATCGTTTTTGTTCCAATGAAATGATTTATTACTTTGCGAATTTCAACCATAAAGAAGTTATGTTATTGATGACATGACTCGACAGTCTATCGACAAGTCATTGTTAGGTTAAGTTAGGTTAAATTAGGTTATGTTAAGTTAGTTCTTTAGAATGTCGATTTTTGATTTTGTCGACGAAGTGAGTGTAGGTCCCTATTTACAAGTCTCATAGAGCAAATGGGGCATCAGAAACTTAGTTGGATAGTTGCTGTACAGTTACAGTGTACATTACAGTGTAAAGTTACAATGTACAGTTACAGTGTAAAGTTGCAGTGTACAGTTAAAGTGTACAGTTACAATGTACAGCTACAATGTACAGTTGCAGCGTACAGTTACAGTGTACAGTTACTGACGCATACGTGAACGCAGGAGTTTATATATATACAGTCAGTTTTCAAAGTCAGTACAGGTGTAGGTGTTTTTCCGAGTGTATCGACTTTGGTAGGACCGATGGTAGATATAGAAAGGGTAATTCTTAGTTGAATCATGATTGACCTTTTTATATTATCTGATATTTTATTATTAATACAAATATTCATGCGCTAAACGGAGGTTGACATTTGGCTAAACATTTCGTAAAATAACATTCAAAATAATGAAATAATTATATTTAACAATGTTAGCATTTTAAATGATGATGCTGATGATAATGAGGATAATAATGATAATGACGATGATAATGACGATAATGACAATGATAAGCTTTATATTGGCAGGATATAATAATATTTTAATATTTAGAAATTTAGAAATGAATTGTCACACGTCATTTGGGAAAACGTAATGGGGAACTCCAACGCAAAACTAATGTGGGAATCGTTTGAAACAGTATTTAGGACTATAAATGAGGAATGTGTACCGTACAAGATTAAGCGTGCGAAAGTAAACAACAAACCCTTGTGGTTTAATTCTAGTGTAGTCGATATTATAAAGAGTAGAGATAGGGCTTATAGGCTACATAAGTGCGATAAAGACAATATGTGGTTACGAAACAACTACATATCTCTAAGGCGTGAAGCGAAAAGTGTAATAAAAAAGTCCAAGCGCGAATTTGAAATCTCCATAGCTCGTGACGGCAAAGAAAACCCCAAGCGATTCTTTCAATACGTCAACAATAGGAATCCAGTGAAAAGTGTCTTGGGGCCGTTGAAAAATTTTAACGGAGAGCTAGTTTCTGAAAACAAGGAAATGGCTACCTTGCTAAACGAATTTTTTACGTCAGTTTTTACTATAGAAGATATAACGAATATCCCTACGGTCATAGACACAATATCCTTTGATAATGGTAATACTTTGGACAATATTGTGGTTAGTGAAGGGGAAGGTAATGCGCTATATTGATAAAATGAAAATGCGTAAATTACAGGGGCGGATTCCATATATCCCATACAACTAAAAGAATTAAAAGAAAGCATTGTTGTGCCGCTAACAGAGATTTTTAATGCGTCTATTTCTGAGGGGTGCGTACCAGATAATTTCAAGTTAGCAAATGTAACACCTATTTTTAAGAAAAGCGATAAAGGTGCGGCGGGAAATTATTTTTCCTTAAATTTTCCCTAACTTTTAAGTGGAACATCTGTTAATGAAGGTAACTTGACCTCCAAAAAATAGACCTTAGTATTTCAATTTTATTGGAGTTTACGTTGAATGTTAATGCGTTTATCGATAATTTCAATTAATAATTAATTTAGCAACCGCCTTACGAGACATTAATTAATTAAATAAAAATATAGTTAAAATCAAGTTAATAATTCGTTTTAGCTAAAAAGAATCTAATTACATATTCAAACATTGGTGCTCACATATATATATATATATATATATACAGCGGGTATCTGAAATAATTAAAGACAATAGAAATGATTATAAAAGCCGTTTTAATAATAATTTCTGAAATTAGGATCTAATATCTGTTTATCTACAGTAAATAATGATGTATGGAGAGCACGTTAACTTTTTTTAATTGATCATATCAAGCTGCGAAATAAAAGCTCCGTTTAGTATGTAATGCTTACAGTGTGAAACCATTATTAGAACTTTTCATTTCATTTTTTGGTGTTCTATTTTAGTATGTCATTTCACGTGTACAATTCAGTGCGTATTCGTCAGTAGTTTGGTCATACGTTTCATGTGAAACGTATAATTGTTGACGCACTTTCATTATTTGTTATACGTTTCAAATGAAAAGTATGACCAAAATATAATGAATGAGGAA